>WHYT01016994.1:111192-169450 GCA_009806455.1 Tetrax tetrax
TTTGGCATGATTTTTTTTTTTTTCTTAGAATTGTTTCAGATACTGGTTATAGAGATCTAACCAGGAACACCTCAGGGTGTTATTTTACAGTATAGTTCATGCTGACCATTTTACGATATTTGCGCAAGCTGCATTTCCTCAACCCTGTGTTCCCACTGTTGCGCATGCAATTTATCCATGTAGCTGGTCTAACAGGAATTATATTCACCTGCACCAGCTTGCATTTAATTTTGCATCAGGCTGATTGCTTACGCACAAATGCCCACCGACGCACGACTCCGCGGGCAAATGGAGTGCGTAGATACGCGCATGTTTCTGAGCACGCATGAGGAAACAAACCTAACACATGATCGCAGGGCTTTTGTCATAATTCAGAAATTTACCATTCAAAATGCTATTAATGTAGATTTTAACTTTGTGTGTTTCCTAGAGGCAGACTCGTTGACTCGGGTGACGGTCGCTATAGCTTTGCCAGCTGTAATATTCTCTCGTATTTGCTTTGCACGACAGGTAGTAACATTTTACCACGAGCTGCCGGTGGATTCACCTCTCCCCAGTTATGATGATAATTGCGCTGCCTGGGAGATCTGTGGGAAGCATTTCCCGCTGTGGGACGGAAGGAATTTGATTTTACTTTATTATCCTGAGCTACCCCTTCCTATTGGCCTGACTGGTATAAACACCAACATTTTTGTCTTTGTAAAAAAACAGAAGTCAGGTTTCTGGAGGAAGTCTAGATGAAATCCTAGAGGTCCTAGAGCTTGATCATTATTTTTAAACTATCTCACTACTTAAAATGTTTTCAAATACAGCATTGTGTTAGAGATCAACAACTAAACCTACAAGCCCAGTTTATCCCATCCACATCTTTTCCATCAGCTTTCCAGCAGTGGGCATCATCCAGTGCTCCGAAGCTTGTTGATATTCAGATACACACAGCCAAACAATTAATACTGTTCGTTGTCCTTCTTTGCTAGCCAAGAACAGCATTGTCCAGGGCTTGGAGAACGTGGAAGCCGTGGAAGGAGGGGAAGCCCTGTTTGAATGCTACCTTTCCAAGCCTGAGTGTTACAATTACAACTGGCTGATCGATGATGAGCCTGCCAAAACTACAGAAAACACGGAGATGGTTTACTTTGAAAACGGGCGCAGGCATCTGCTGCTGCTGAAGAACCTAACTCCCCGGGACAGCTGCAGGGTGACTTTTATGTGCAGCGACGCGGTGACCTCGGCCTTCCTGACAGTGAAAGGTGACTGAAGCACTTGTCCATGGAGGGTCTTGAATTTCTGGTTGGAAAGGGCAAATGAACCAGGAGAAGATGATGAGTAGCAGAGAGGGAAAGCCGTATTTGTTGCTTGCTTCTTTCCTAACGTTTCTTCCCACACAAGAAATGGCTGATGTTTTACAATTTCTTTTTTTTCTTGTTCGTATGCCATGACCCAGATATCAGCAGCATTAGCGGGCAGTGAGTTAGCAGCAAATGACTGTCTTATAATTGTCATTATTTGGATGAATTGGGTTGTGTTTATAGGTACTTCAAGGCTCTAGAGATGAGAGTTGTACCAGCCACAATATTATCTCTGTATCCTTGTAAATTCTGCTGTGGGGATCAGAACCCCTTACAGAGTACAAGAACAGCCACCCTTGGTCATAGCACGGTATCTCCATTGTGATTTTCTGCTACATGGGAACAAAAGACAATCCTATGTTGGTTTTTGCTCCTGAAAGTTGTGGAAAGTTTCAGTCCCCAATGATACCTTCTGTTCCAGTGCTACACTTAGCCTCCATTGTAATGATCTTCTTGGTCTCCAGGGCCTAACTGCCCAGAGCTTCAACATGTACGTTCACGAAATCTCTTTCTTGAATTATTTTCTGTAACTGAGGGCTTGATTACTTATTTTTGTCTGCAGGATGGCGCCTACAGATCTTGCAGCCTCCCACAGATGTGGAAGTACCTTCAGGGGAGAAAGCTACATTTAGCTGTGTTCTAAGTGAAGCTGTGCCAGTTAATGAAGTTGCCTGGTATAGTAATGACGTAGAGATCCAGCCGGATGAGGACTGGGAGGTACAAGCAGATGGAAACAAATACAAACTTATTCTGAAAAAAGCCCAACCGCATCATTCTGGAGAGGTGACCTTTGCTTCCAGGGAAGCAATTGCATCAGCCAAGTTATCTGTGATAGGTAAGTTTCTGTTGTTCTAGCCCAGTGGCACTTGAAATCTTGACTTTGGTATTGAACTACAAAACTGAATTTTCTAATCTTTGTGCTGATTCTTTTCTCTTTACCTTGCATGTCCCAGGCTAGTGTTCTTAGTCTGAGAAGATACTGCTGGGCTACTTGTTCTTTGACCAGAAACAGTTCATCTCATCAGAAATAAAATTTATCAAGCTAGAGGTGGTAGAGATGTTCACCAGCTTTCTTTAGATGCAGTCTTTTGTAAAGTGTAACATGGAATCTAGCAGAAATCAATTTACTCAGAGTTTAGCATCACCCTCAACAAACATGGATACAGGAGGGAGCTGAACTAGAGTGCACACCGAAAAACTATTCAGGGCAGCAGAGAACTCTGAAATCTGCTCAAGTGCAAGGCAACAAATATTACAGATTACTGAGCTGCGTAATAAAATCTTCATGTGGGTGAGATCCAAGAAACATCCATCTTACACTTCAGAGGGAGAAAAGTGAATAGCTCTCGCAATATTTTGCAAGTAGGAAAGATGATACTTTCCTAATTCCATCATGGAGCAGGTTAGACCAATGACTCATCAATGTCCATTCCAGCATCCAAAGTCTGGCTCCTTCCCAGAGTGGGATAGGTGGGTCACCCAGCAATGTCACGCCACCATAACCCCGGGGATCGTTATGACTGCAATCGTTTTAGCTGTACGCTGTAGTTCAGATGTTCAAGAGCCACTGATTCTTTAAATTAACCCCTTGAATTTAAACCACCCCTTCTCTAAATTATTATCTGTACTTTATCTGCCTAACGTATTCTGAGACTTTGAGAGATCCCTGGTATCTTCCACTCATTTCCACGAAATCATTGGTTATTGATGGATTCTAAACAGTGTTACCTTATTTTGGGCACCTACAACTTAGGAACTGCAAAATACTATCCTCATGAACTCTTCCTGTTGACAGGTTTTCTGTATTAAATTTGGTGGAAAATACAAAAAATAAGCTTATATGTTATGGGGAAAGGAATGTTTGTCATGTCCAGAATTAAAGACCTGGTTGTTGACCTTATTTGCCTTTAATTTGTTGGACTGGTACATCGTGGCAGGTCATTTACTTGGTAAATGCCTTGAACTTGAGATTAAAAGAATTATTTCTATCTCCTAAGCCAAAGTGTAAATTAGGTGAAGAACATTTTCCAGCATACCGAGTATGATTGTCAGCAGCCGGTCTGGTAGGACACCACTCCATTACCATCATGTATTTATTTGTTATTGCCTGATACAATAATAAAAAAACACATATGCAATTATACAGAAAATTGAATGACTTGCTATTAAATTACTAGAGTTACTCTGTAGTTCAATGACAGTTTGATTTCCATCAAGGTTAGACTTGAAATATGTAAGATCAAAGCCCAAATGTACTTGAAATTTTCAACTAAGTTCCTTGGTAATACAGACAGTATAGAATCATTGTTATTTTGAGCTAGGTAGGACAAAGAAACGGGGAAAAAAATCACAGTAATATGTGACATTAAATAACTGAGAGGGCAGTTGGACAATAAATTAGCAGTGTAGACCAAGACAGATGAGGGAGAACTCAGTGGCGCGCAGGTATGTCTCACAGTCAGGGCCGTGTACCCACAAAACTTTACAATAAGACAAAAACTGAATCTGTTGTGCTTCCTTCTCATTGCTTGTAGAAAGCTCTCGGTTGTTTTAGTATAAAGCCTTATTGCTCATGTCATACATCACGGGACTTCTGTTGTGCCTTCAGCCCACCCTGATCCACCTGAAGAACCAGAAGTCTTAAGTCAGAACAGTCACTCTGTAACTCTGTCTTGGTACAAGCCATTGAGCGACGGCGGTTGTGACGTCCTAGGCTATAACGTGGAGAGAAAAATCCCAGGTGTTGGCTGGCAGTCATGCAGCAAGAGCATTATTCAAAACACGGAGTTTGTGGTGGACAATCTCACCCCGGGTGAACCATACCGATTCCGCGTGTCAGCTATAAACAAAGTTGGGGCCAGCGAGCCGGTGCACTTCCCTCAGATGGTGCAGCTAGGTGAGAAAGGAGAGATGTCCCCATGGAGGACTGCGAGCTGCTGTAGGCCTTGTGTTTCGCATGGCATGCCTGCTTCACCCATTCCAGGCATCTCCTGGAAGAGTTCACTCCGCAACATCTTTCAGTGCTTTGCTGCCAACACAGTAGAGGAGAAAGAGCTTGGAAAAATCATTCTAGGCTGACGCAAACAAAACCTGCTGCATTGTTAGTACTCAATACTTATTTTCTCCAAACTGCACCAAGCTGTCTTGCAGTCTGCACGGCATCCATGTGTTGTCCGGTCACCATGAGTTTCTTTTCTGGTGGCGTTAGGATGGAATGAGTCAAAAGGGGCATGCTGGAATGCATTTGGGGTAACCAAGACCCTGATACCAATGCAGAGGGTGGGCACCGTTGTCTTCTTCACCCATCTTTCTCTTTCAATGTATTATTTGTATATCTTTTTCAAAAACTTCCACAAAGAAATGCTGGAGGACACAGTTCCTTTGCTGTCTGTTGGTGAAAATTTGGAAGCTACAGTGGGATGGAGAGCCACTGCCCCAGTCTTTCTTTTCTTGTAACTCTTTCTGTGATAGCTGAGTGCCCAACAAATTCCTCAAAGTGAGAAGAATAATTAAAAAACCCCCCTTCTTTTGCTAAAGGCTCAGACACGCAATGATGTTTTTGCAACATAACGACTGGACCCCAATATTGACTTTGTCTACAACAAACTCAAGGCATTTTGGGCAGTGGTCCCCTCACCCCAGTGAGATGTGCAGAGGGGCAGATCCCTTTCAGGACCGTGCTGCTTTTGGGAGCTCAGCTGTGTGCTTGACATCCCTGTCAACAGCTCTGCGTTTAATGCATTTGTCTTGACTTCATTTTGAGTATGGCTGTTGTATAAACGACGTGTCATTGGCAGGCCTCCTTCCAAAGTAAAGAAGACACAGAGAATTTCTATTTTTAAATTCTTTATGCTTTTTTTAAGTTTTTTTTAACTCTTCTTAAGATACCAGAAAAAGAATTTATTTGTATATAGATATAATTTTTTATTTTTTTTTACTTTCCATACAGGGATGAATACTGATTTTAGTAAGTTCTTTTTTTTTTTTTTTTATTCTTTTCATTGTTTCTTTCTTGTCTTACTTCAGAACTGCTTCACTTCTAAACATTAAGATCTGCTAGAATCTGTAGGACTGCTTGAATACAGTGATGGGTAAATGAAGATCAGCAAATAAACACAAGAATGTGAAAAATGCAACCACTTTTGCATGTATATATTTAAATGGAGCTGGTTTAACGTCTGGGAGAGCTTGCCCAGTTATTTCAGTGTTATCTTGAGAAACACAAACTGGATGCTGCCAGTGAATTCCTTTTTTACTTTGGTTGTCTACAGTAGCCAAAGAATCTGTAAATGAAGGATGGGATGCTTGGGTACTTTATAGAGTGATCTGGAGTTCCTGAAAGGCAGAATGCAGTATGTCCTTTGTGTTAATTCACTTTTTTTTTTGTCATTACAGAACCTCCAGTTACAGTCACCCATCCTTTGGTGGGAGGATCGGTCTCAGAAGGGGAGGTGGCTCGCTTGGAGTGCAAATTATCAAGTGAAACTGAAGAGAGAGTGACGTGGTTCAAAGGAAAAGAACAAATACAAGCTGGAGGGAGATATGAAATCCTCTCTGATGGAAAAAAGCAGATACTCATTATTCATGCATTTAAACCTGAAGATCAGGACACATACACCTGCATGGTTTCTCCAGAAGTCAAATCTGTTGCCAGTTTGTGTCTTGAAGGTACAGAAAGTACATTTCTGTGATGTTAAATCTGTTCTGTTTATGGACATCCAGGGGCAGATTCACAGCTTGAACTGGAATTAATTTTCTTTTACAAGCCGTGTCTAAAATCCATAAGCAATTGGTATCTTCCTGTTCAGTATTGCCCAGTATTTTTGCCCAGATCTTCTGAATCTCTAACAGCTTCAAGCTGCTCAGATAAAATTTTCCTGAGTCTGATATTTAAGGTGGGATATAATTGCCTCTACATGGGTTTCTGGTGCCTTTTGAGATGTCTTAGAGTATCCTCACTGACCTTCACCTACCACTTCAGAAAGTGAGGGCTTTTTCATATGTTCTGCATGATATCAGCCAGCCCACTGTCCTGGACAGCCCAAATGGCTTTGGGTCGTAGTGCTTAGGAAGTCAAATTGTGTCCTGTAAGTGAGATTCAGTGGCCCACACACAGACATCTAGCACCACTGAAGCACTTCATGATATCACCCCCGGCCTCCACCTCCTTCTCCAGAGAGACCCAGAGCACTCGTAGATCCCAGGTTGTATCTGAGAGCCACATGTGGATGTCCCAGACAGCCTGGGACATCTCAAAGGGCATTGGGCACTATGCAGAGGCAAGCCAATGTGCCCCAGAGGGTGAGTCACAACCTTCAAACTTGGACGCATCTAAACAGGCAGGTGCCTCCAGGTGAGGTGGGGGTTTCAGTTCCCGTTATAGCCAGAGGATCTGTTCGTGAAAGTCAGTGAGGCCCTATCAGGCTGTAAAATGGAATGAGCTTGAATAGCCTTCCAGACTCCACTGACAGTCTTCGTAGAATCATAGAATACTTAGGGTTGGAAGGGACCTTTAGAGGTCATCCAGTCCAACCCCCCTGCAAGGAGCAGGGACATCTCCAACCAGATCAGGTTGCTCAGAGCCCCAGCCAACCTGGCCTGGAATGTTTCCAGGGATGGAGCATCTACACCTCTCTGGGCATATCTAGTATTAACTAGATATTCATCCACTGCAACATTTAATCAGGGTAGAAATTTATTTATTAGGTTTTAAAATGTTGTTTACCATGTTTTAAGTGCATGCATAGAATCACAGGATAGTTGAGGCTGGAAAGGACTTCTGGAGATAGTGTAGTCCACCCCTCCTGCTCAAAGCAGGGTCACCTAGAACAAGTTGCCCAGGACCATGTTCAGTTAAATTAAATTCACATTTTATTCTCAATAGAATGCTAAGTTAAATGCCACTGATACTCTTCTGCTCAGGCTTTAGAATAACATTTCCACATGCTTTCCCAAAGCTTACTTACAGACTTTGCATTTTAACATCTTATCCATTTAACTCTCCTCAGTTCCCACAGTGACAATGCTAAAAGAGATTGCCAGGGAAGCATCCCCTGCAAGCCAACCAGAAGAGCTGGTAGATGGCCATGTCCAGCCCAGCTTGCCTCCTGAGGCTGCTCAGGAGGGAGATCTTCATCTCCTGTGGGAAGCATTGGCCAAGAAACGCCGAATGAGCCGGGAGCCCACCTTGGATTCCATCAGTGAGGTACCTGAAGAAGATGAGAAACTTCAGAAGCTGAGGAAGGAGGAAGCAGAGATGTCCCACTATTACTCGGAGGAGTACTCCACGTGTGATGAGCTGGCTAGGACAGGAGAAGCAGATTTCTCTTTCACAAGCTCAGATGATGAGTCTAGAGCTGGGACTCCTTCACTCGTGAACTACCTCAAGAAAGCTGGGAGGACAACTGTCAGTGTTACTAGCAAGGTTCAGTCCATCTCAACAGGCAAGTCACAGAAACAGAGGGAGAAATCCAGTGTGGAGACTCTTGCAGCCGCCTCAGCTGCTAAGGCAGCAGAATCAGAAATACCAGATTTAGACGATCCTTCCATGAACAAGGCCGCTGTAAAGATCCAAGCTGCTTTCAAAGGCTACAAAGTCAGGAAAGAAATCAAGCAGCAAGAGTGCCCAGTGTTTACCGAGACTTTCAAAGATTTCTCTGGTGAGCCTGGAAGCACTCTCCACCTTGAGTGTGTGGCCCACAGCAAAACTGATATGAAAGTCCGTTGGTTGAAAGATGGGGAAGAGCTTTCAGATGGTCGCTACTATCACATAGACAATTACAGCGATGGGACCTGCTCTTTGATTATCACTGGCCTGGAAAATAAAGACGCGGGCAAATACACCTGTGAGGCATCCAATAGATACGGCAAGGTTTCACACAGCGCTAAGGTGGTTATTGGTACTCAGGAACCTCAAGTTCTTCGTAAGGAGAAGCAGGTTAAACAAAGCACTGACAGTGAGACAGAGAGCTCTTCTGGCAGTGAGCTGGATGATGCGTTCCGTAAAGCAGGAAGGAGACTTCATAGACTCTTCAAGGCCAAGATCTCAACAGAGATATCAGATGTGGAGGAAGAGCTCTTTGTCAGTGCAGATGAAGGGGACATAGAGGTGGTTGACCATCAGACATATCGTGAGGATGACCAGTACATCTACATCAAATTTGAGATCTTGTCTGAGGCAAGAACTGCTGCTACTCGATTCAGAGAGATGTTTGGTGCTCTCGGAATTCCCGTGGAGATTGACATTTTGGAACAAGGCCCTAAAAAAATTGAATTGCGTATTGGGAAAGCCACACCACCCACCCATGGGAAGTTTGCACCACCAGTAGTGAGACCTCCACCCCCTTTGCTGACTTCTGATACAGGTAGGTGAAATAAAGTTGTTTATTCTTTGGAAACGGCAGCTGGAGCAGGTCAGAATGTTATCCTTTCACTCATTAATAACTTCTAAAAACCCCTTTGGTTTTCATTTGGTGAAGATATTTTCCTGGAAACTTTTCGCTTTTGGAAAAACAGATTAATTTTTTTTAATTTGATTTTGAGGGAGAGGAGGGAGATGAGTGATGGAGTGGCTTGCAAAGCATTGACTTATCTACAAAGCTGCTTTTCACAATGGAAATGCCCTCTACTAAAATAATATGGCCATGAATACCATGATTATTGTACTTAAATCCTTTCTTCTCTTCTAACTACTCTGACTTTAGCTCCCATGTTCTTGACTGAGCTCCAAAACCAAGAGGTACAAGATGGATATCCAGTCAGCTTTGACTGCATTGTTGTCGGCAAACCACTCCCCACAGTTCGCTGGTTCAAGGATGGAAAAGCTATTGAAGAAGATGATCATTACATGATCAACGAGGACCAGGAAGGGTGCCATCAGCTGATCATCACAGCTGTGGTCCCCACTGACATGGGTGTTTACCGTTGCCTCGCTGAAAACAACATGGGAGTTGCTTCAACCAAGGCTGAGCTTCGAGTGGACTGTGAGTCTCAAAAATCACTGTAGAAAAAACAAGGGAAAGGGTCCTACTGAGAGGTGGATATTTTTTTTTTTTTTTCAAGAACACCACCATTTACATTAAGAAAAATTTATGTGTTGTTCACAAAACGTTTCACTTGCAAAACTCTTGGGTTTGGTTGGGTTTTTCCAACTCCAAGGCAAGGCTCAGAGCAAAGCTTTTCAGAGGGGTAATGGTTTTAAAATAGAGGGAGGCAAATTTAGATTGCATATTAGGAAAAAAATTTTCACAATGCGAGTTGTAGAACATTGTCCCAGGTTGCCCAGAGAGGTGGTGGATGCCCCATCCTGGAAACGTTCAAGTCCAGGTTGCATGAGGCTCTGAGCAACCTGATCTGGTTGGAGATGTCCCTGCTCCTTGCAGGGGGGTTGGACCAGATGACCTTTAAAGGTCCCTTCCAACCCAAACCATTCTATGATTCTATAAACAGAGGTGTTTTCCATAATCCAGGGACGTGTGGGATCCTGCTGCAGTAGCAGTGTGGAATCAACTTGCCAGTCACTTAAATTAGCAGGGAAACTATAATTACAGTAAGAAAAATAGCTTCAAAGCTCAGATTATAGAAAACATTTCCTTTTCCTTTTAACAGTGACCAGCACTGACTATGAGACAGCAGCAGATGCAACAGAGACATCTTCTTACTACAGTGCCAAAGAATATATTTCAAGGTAAAATATCAAACTCTAGCTCTAACTTCTTGCTTGATAAGATCGATATGTATATTTATGTCAAGACTGGTTTTGATATATCTAGTAGGGCCAGTTTTATGTTGTACAAGAACAGCTAGACCAGCTGAGATGCAGTAACTGCAAGAGCTGGACTCTACCACGTGCAAACTCTGGCTGCCTTCAGGCCTGCCTGGGTATTTCTTCACGCTATCAAGCCATTATTTTTAATGTCCCATGGTGCTCAATCTGTTGTCATGATAACAAAACCCACAGATTGAATTAACCTAAAATAGATCATTCCGATTCCTAACTCTTTTCTGGCTTGGTGACTTTCTTCTTTCTAATTCTAATTGCGTCTTAGCCGAGAACAGGAGGAATCTACCACTGAGGAGGAGCAATTGCCCCAGATCTTCGATGAGCTTCATGATATTCACGTGGCACCTGGAGCATCACTGGCTAAATTTCACCTGAAGGTTAAAGGTGAGGGATGCCTACGGCACTGTCAGTTGTTCCAGGCTTGCCGTCAGGTTGAAGACCTGGACCGGTTTTCTGACGTGCTTTTCTGCAGCTGTGACCCCGGTCCGTACATCTTGCATCACATTTGCACAAACATTGCTTAGAAAAATATGTTCATGCTGATAAACATTGACTTTTGCAGAAAACTCAGACAGATAAACCCAAAGTCTGACTACAAAAATGATAAGAAGTGTTTTGGCTTCTACTTTTCTCTTTGTGTACATTATAAATCAGACCTAAGTGTTACCTTTCCAACCTGGAAGGCATTTGCACATGCAGCCCATATGGGGAGTGCCAGGAACTAAGAGACAGGAAAGAACTTTAACAGATAAATAGAATTTTATGCATTTACAGACATTGCTAATTGGGTAAATCCTTGAAACAGCAATCCTGGGCAGAACTGAGGATTCCTTGGCTCCTGCTCAGAAAGATCTGCCTGTGTGGAGATTCTCCTAAGTTGATGTTGCCAACGCATTCTGTGCTCTGTGTCTGTAACTGCTCCTCGCAGGGTACCCACAGCCTCGTCTCTATTGGTTCAAAAATGGACAGCCATTAAAGGCTTCAGATCGCATCCTGAAGACCGATAAACGGGAATTCCACTCGCTGGAAATTCGTGATGTCACCGAGGAAGATGCTGGCCAGTACTCAACGTTTGTCATCAACTCTGCTGGTTCTGCATATTCTTCAGCCAGGCTTGTAGTCAAAGGTAGGTATTGGGCTATTTTTGCCACCTTTTTCTCTGTTGTAGTTGCTCTTTCTATTTGACATAGTTATTTTTCTTGAGAAAGCCTACCAAGGTAAGGCAAGTGAGGTGGGGAAGTCTGTAGACAAAAGATGACATGCTTTGGTTCACCTATAAAACTACTGTGTCCCAAAGATGAGACATGTCACTCCTCTACGTCTGCCTATTGTCTCATAAACATTTTATTCCTGCACAAACTCATTAATTTTAATGGTTCATTTGATCAAATCCGAGGGTCTCTTATAAATCATAGTAACATTTCTGTGTAATATCTGCTGCAAGGAGGAATTCCCTGGAGTAACTTTTTTTTTTAATTCAACTCATGGGAAGAAAGGTATTTGCATTTGTAATTTTGTTTTTTCTCTTTCTGTTACAGATCCTTATGAGAAAGAAGAGCCAACAGAAACAGGTGAGAGAAGCCACAGCAGGTGATCACAGAACTCCTAGGACTTTTTAGTAGTCTAAACTCACACAGAAGGTGTCACCATGCTTCATCAATAATGTCATTTTCAGATTCCCATGAGCAGCTGATACCACCAAGGTTCCTAGAAAGATTTACTAATAAAAAGGTGAAAAAAGGTGCAAGCATCACATTATCTGTAAAAGTTGAAGGTAAGTGGATAGATACCTCACCTCTCCGCATAACGCTTGAACTCATGACACGTTCTAGACTTTCTCTGGCCCAAGTCATTGTAGCTTCATCTCCTGTATCTGAAGTTTGGGACTCTCCTCTCAACTTCGTAAGAGACTTTATGCTTTACACATCAAATGGATGTGAAATCCATTTTCCTGTTTGTAAAAACAGGGATAATAACATTTATTAGTCTTACGAAGATGTGGTAATTAATGATTTTGGTTTTACAAAAAAGTTTCATGTCCCTATGAGAGTGCCATAGAAAGGTTTTTGGTTTTTCATTATCTATTGTTGGAAAAATATCAGGAATTGGATCAAAATAGCATTTATTCACAGCATGGCTCATAATTGTAAGGAAGGAATGTCACTAGGAAAATTAGAGCTCATTGCATTGGTTTTGCTTTAGGACATCCACCACCAACTATTACTTGGCTGAAAGAAGAGTCTCGGGAAGATATCCTGTGGATTAAACCAGACACTCCTGGCTATAAACTTGCCAGTTCAAATATGCATCACAGTCTAATCCTGTTGGATGTTAAAAAGAAGTACAGTGGAGCTTATACGTGCATTGCTACCAACAAGGCTGGCCAGTCCATCTGCACCGCCACCCTGGAAGTTGTGGATGGTAAATCCTTGTTATAAAACAGACATGTTCTCTATGTTACCTTTTATACCGTGCCTAAGCGAAAAACAAGCATGACTGATAAAGAAATTAATCAAATCATAACTGAAAAAAAATGCATTTTCTCAAGATTAGCCAATGATTTTTCTTGCCTTGCAAATGATTACACTCTTTACTTCTATAACGTTTTAGACTTCTGACCCTATCTTGGATTAACAGCAGCATCTTTTCTGTAGAAACAGAATACAAGTCTAAGAAACAATCAAATTAAGAACAAAGGAAAAAGAAAGGAAGAAAGGCAATGTAAAGTAACTAGAAAAAGTCACCGTTTGAAACATATGAGTGGGAGCATGTATCCCAGGTCAGGAGCTGCTAACAGGGTAGACTCAGTATTCCAGTGTTCCCAGTAATCTGGGTCTAGAAGATGTGCCTACATCAAATACAGAAAAAAAACCATTCTCTGCTTTCTGTCCCCTAATGATAAACCCTGATCTTGCAGTGAAAGAGGCTGAAGTTCTGACCCAGGAGCGCGTGATGGTGTCAGAAGCCATCATGACCACACTGGGGTAAGTGGTTGGCCACCCACGCTGAAGTGGAGCAGCGCAGGTATCGCTCTGCCGAAGTTCCCATGAGTCACTCTTAGGCAGTGTTCGCTTTGCATATCTTATATTCATGTCTCAGCACCAGAGCTAAAGTAGTTTGAGGTCCTAGGATGGAAAATGCTATAAATATTCTAGTATCAATGCCAGCCCTTAATGCTTGATTATCAGGGAGGATGGGGGCAAGGACAAAAAAAAAAAAAAAAAAAAAAAAAAAAAAAAAGAATAGGGTAAGTCATGTAAAACTCTTGCTACTTTTTCATCTCCTAAGCAGAATGCCAAAAAATTTCACAGTCAAGGTCCAGCTTTTACTTGCCAGCACAGAAATACACTGATGCTTCACAGAAAAAGAAGTAGATGAAAAGGTTCTGCTCACAAACTTCTTGTTTGCAAATGCATCTGAAGATGATTGTTGATTTGCCATTCTTGGCTTTGATACTAGGCAGGTAGAGTCTGAAAAGTGATATCCACCTGAACACACATTAGCTTCTAGAATATGTCTTGCCTAAAAGACTTGACCAGTCTTCTGGACCTTGCTGAGGAACTGGAAAAACAAAACAAAAAAAAACAACCAACCAACCAAAAACTTGTCGAGGACTGGAAATTGTTGAGCATTAGTTCACTGAAAACTGACTGTGACTACAGATCCCACTTGACATAATGTCTCCAACTGTAATAGTTTTATTTCAGTGTTAGCTGGGAATAAAAAGTCCCAGTAGCTCCAGAGAGATGGAGGCTACTCTATTCTGCAGCCCACTCCCTGAGCAGCCAGGTCTTCTCAAGCAATAGTTTGAAATAAAAGTCAGGAATAAGGAGAATTCTCAGATGGGATTTGACTCAGAGTAACACCCAAGCGTTTCTGTGCCCGTACGAGCCAACTGCCTCAATCCTCATTTCTTACCCTGGCCCTGGTGAGTGTTGGCTACCAGCACCTGCAGTCCAAATCAGAGTCCTAACTTGGATATTCCCAGCCTTTACGTACATGGTGTGAAAAGGAGGGAATATTTGTCATTTAGCTCTCCTTACTACATATTTTAACTTTAATTCTGCTTTACTCTTTCTTTTTCAGAGCTATTCATCCCTCTGAAACAAGAGAAGGTAAGAAAAACAATTTTCTCTCCTGCTCCTGCCCTTCACATCTACAGCTGAGGTTGTCCATGTGTTTCATGATCACCACCCACTTTTACCCTGTTTTCTTGAAACTGTCTGAAATGTTGGAACTTTCGAGGCCTCCCCTGTGTTCAAGGGTGAATTATTTGGATGGAAAGTGAGCAAGCGCTGTTTTAAAAACAGAGGAAGTGAAGAAAATTAGATCTTCCTTCCACAGAAGCTTTTGTTACTCAGAAAAGGTGACTTTCCAATGATGTTGTCTGCTGAATAGAAAACTCTCTCTTTTCCAGGAGACCTTGAAGCTGGTAGAGAAGGTGTACCCAAAAGCCCTATTTCATTAGCTGATGTTGGCTCAGAAGAGTTCTTCCAGAAACTCACCTCACGTATCTCAGAAATGGTGTCTGCAAAAATAAGTCAGGGTAAGGAACTTGGCAAACACGATTTAATTAGTGTAGAAAAAGATGCAATCTTTTTTTTAGGGATCATTTGGACTTTGAATATCAGTGAAATCTACGAAGCAAGTTTTGAAAGTCATCCTACATAAGCATATGGACATTTGTAAATGCTTAAGACTAAGAACTTTCAGTAAGAGTCCATCCAAATTGCATATCTTAGTCTACCTTTTTGAACTAGAAAAAAAAAAAGCTATTACAGTAAACTAAGATAGTGTCCATTTTATGCATACAGTGCTTATTTAAATAAGCAGGCGTAACTGTAAGCTTTAGAGTGGAGGGCAAGTTGTAAAAATGGAAGTGTATTTTCAGCATCTTAGGTATTTTGAGTTCCTCAGATATTCGTCACTCCTGAGTCTGAAAGCAATCTTGTTTTGAAGACTTCCCACATCTTCCAGTTTAGCTCACAGTGGGATTTTAAAATCAAGTTGAGGCTGAAAACTGCGTGTACAGCTGTGCAGTAATATAATGATTTGTTGAATTAAATGAAAAATCTTGGTTTGTGTATCATATACTGATTATCTTGTGGTAAAGTTTTATATTGAAGCAAAATAGAGGCATTATCTCTCCTACAAATATTCTTGCTGTGCAGTGGCAATACATGCAAGCATGCAATATCATGTATTAAAATGTCCCAATTATTTTTTTGATCCTAAATATCAATAAGATTTCTCCCTAAAAACTACAGATACTCTTCCTAGGCAATATCTGTTTTTTTATTAAATTGAATATTATTATACATTTGGTTCAAATTCAAACTGAAGACCTTTAGTTTACACTTTACTGTTGCTCTGCTTTTTAGCTACACTTCGAGTGCCAGGTGCAGAAAGTGATGATGAATCAAAAACTCCCTCTGCATCTCCTCGCCATGGACGATCCAGACCTTCATCCATTGCTCAGGAGTCCTCCTCTGAATCTGAAGATGGAGATTCCAGAGGAGAGGTATGATATCTTTATGGACAAGTTTGACATAGGAGAAACCTTTGCTTCAAATGACCAGTCTCCTATGATTTAACAATCTCCATCCCCTTCAGGGATGTACTTCACTTTAGTAGGTATATTTAGTACTTAAATATTAGGTCTGTGACACAAACCACAGAGAATCAAATTCTGATCCTCACTGTGTGATCTTAAACAAATTTTTCAAGTCAATGTGGCCAAAACATACCCATTATTTGGCACTTTTTGCTTTCATGGCAGAGCTTCAGAAAGTTACAGCTTGATTTACTGTAGCCTTGGATAGAATCGTTCAGAAGAATTTTGTTGAGAAGTTCTTCCTAAGAAAAATTAGAATTTTGTAAACATTAGAACTTTTTGATGTGTTCATAGAATCACAGAATGGTTTGGGTTGGAAGGGATCCTCAAGGGTCATCTAGTCCAACCCCCCTGCAGGGAGCAGGGACATCTCCAACCAGATCAGGTTGCTCAGAGCCCCGGCCAACCTGGCCTGGAATGTTTCCAGGGATGGGGCATCCACCACCTCTCTGGGCAACCTGGGACAGTGTTCCACCACCTTCAGTGTAAAAATTTTTTTCCTAGTATCTAATCTAAATCTATCTCCCCTCTATTTTGAAACCATCACCCCTAGTCCTGTCACAGCAGGCCCTGCTGAAGAGTCTCTCCCCATCTTTCCTGCAGCCCCCTTTGGGCACTGGAAGGCCGCTATCAGGTCTCCCTGGAGCCTCCTCTTCTCCAGGCTCTCCCAGTTCTCTCAGCCTGGCCTCATAGGAGAGGTGCTTCATCCCTAAATGTCATTAAAACATTTCCTAAAAAAAACCCCAAAATGAAACCTTTGACAATGTTGACCTATTTTGACATTTTCAAGACTAGTATTTGTTTTGCCTTGGGAGAAAAATTCATTGTTTAGAAGTGTAAATCCAAAACACCTCAGACATTTTTTAAAATGTGGCCTAAGCCTCCTGGAGACGTAGTCTTCCACTTGCAAAAATCAAGTAGTGATTCTCTTTGTTGTACAAGGGCTGGGGACTAAAACATTAAACACAACTAAGCACTTATGTTCTCTTGGTGTTACTGTATTCTATTTTTAGAGCACAAAATAACTGTCATTTTGTGTCTGCAGATCTTTGACGTCTATATGGTCACAGCTGACTACGTGCCTGCTGCCCCTGACAGGGAGACCATCACTTTGAAGGAAGGCCAATATGTGGAAGTCCTTGATTCAGCCCATCCTCTGAAGTGGCTGGTCAGGACTAAACCCACAAAATCTAGCCCCTCTCGACAGGGTTGGGTATCTCCAGCTTATCTGGACAAGAAATTAAAGGTGATTGATCATGCTGTGTTTATTTTTCATATAAAATTAATTGCTCCTGTTGCAGTTTAGAGCCGTGCCTTCTGCAAGGAGTGATGAACAAGGAGGTTGTTGAAGTGGTCGGTAACATGATTGGGTGTTTTCATGTTTCCATTAGACAATATTTCTGCATGTGTGCAAGAGTGCCTGGGTTTGATAGACCTAATCATCCTCCAGCAAAAAAAAGAAATTTCACAGTGGTTTAGGAACTGTTGAAAGGGACTGTGAACACACGAAGGATATTCCTCGGTGCGCATGGATAAAAGCGCTATTAACTTAAAAAAATAAGGTTTCTTTTTTCCTGTGTTTTAGTTGTCACCAGTGTCACCAGAGTGGGGAACAACAGAAGCTCCCGAGTTCCCTGGAGAGTGTGTTTCTGAAGATGAATATAAAAGGAAGCTAAGGTGAGCTGGTCTCATTTGGTGTTTGCGCCTTTGAGTTTTCTTGCCTTCTGAACTAACAAGAATGTTGGCTTCTAGGTCCCTCCCGGCAGAGTCACTGTCTAAATCATGTTGGGTGACTTGAAAGAAGGGATTTACATGATGTCATTCTAGAAGCTCTCTGATTTCCCAAAAAGCCTAGACGTCAGTTTAGGAAGTTTCAGCTTCCACCTCTGTTCTTTGGGGTGCCCTGTATCTGAGGATGATGTCTACAGAGTGAAGACACTCAAGCTTATGCTAGCCCCTGGCAGTGCAGCACACTACTGAGCGTGCTCTCATGGAGATATTTGCTTTTTTGATTGCATAAAGTGGCATTGAAGTTACTGCTGTCTACTTTACGTGGATCCTTTTGTGGCTCACACTCTGTTTTTTCTGCCATAACATAGATGTCTGTAAGGTAGAGAGAAGTGTCACTCCATGGGCAGGGTGTCTAAGTTTCTCTTTCGGCCAGTGGAGTCTAGTCAACGCACTCCAGGGAGCCTATTCCTCTGATCATATATATCTCTACTTCAGAGCCTAAAAGTCTCTCAGCATGTCAAGGCTAATTGTGATGATTTTTCTGTGATTTCTTTTTGCCTATTCATCTTCCTTTCAGTGTTCTTATTCAAGAGCTGTTGATCTCAGAAGAGGATTACATTCAAGATCTACAGTTCCTCCAGACTCATCACCTTACGTACACTGAGACCTGTCCCAATGTCCCAGCAGTTGTTGCCACTCAGAAATCCACCATCTTCAGAAATATTGATGACATTGCTCGCTTCCATTCCAGGTGGGCACTTCCACATGCATTAATTGAAGATCAAAGAGTGGCTCACATCCTGGTGTCAGAGCCACAGTAACTATTATTACTGCGAAGGATGTGGAGCACTGGTAGTGCTGAGGTGCAAGAGAATTGATGGTCCTTTTGGGATGATAGATGATGACATAGCTTAAGTCAGAGCACTGGGTTGGGACTCATATGTCCAGCTTATTTCTTATCCTTTTAAGCAAATTTAATTGAGAAACAGGGAATTACTAGAAGAAGGCAGCATGGTCTTACAGGCACTTCAGTGGTGTCTCCATAGAGACACATTCATCTAAAACTGATGCCAGCATCCACGCATTCAAAACACATCCAGCTGTAGCAGGCTGCCCAGGTACAACGCTGTGGCACAACGCCTCTGCCTACTCCAAGAAAGGATTTACTGCAGATCTGCTGTTCACAAAGTGACTTCCCAAGGTCCAGGCTGAAATACTTTTACTTGTCAGGGAGAAGAGGTGGTGTACAATGTCTTATGTGCCTTAGGCTTTCCATTCCTAGGAGGCTTCCTTTGGAACCTTGATACCCTTACTGTCATGGGAAGTGATCATTCTCATGGAAAGTCCCTGCCAACAGCATAAGAATTACCCTTTCTTCCTCATTTTCCTATTCTGTGGTCCTAACTTTTGGTTTACCTTGGTGGGGGGTCAATAGTATGCATGCACAAAGCTCAGCAACCAGTGAGTGTGCGACATCTTCCCCGATCAAAGTGTGCTCTGATCAGTGCTAGCAGCATCGTGAGCAGGAGCAACCAATAACGAGTCTGAGCAGGTTGTGATGAAAAGTAAATCATTACTCTGGGAAAAAGCACTACAGCGGGCACCGCTTCTGCAATGGGGAGGAGCTCGTGTGGGACATCTGGCTCTTTTCCTGGCTGGGCCACGAGAATAGATTTCCCTTCCCTTTCCTCCCTCTCTCTCTCTTCTCCCTCCCTCTCCTTTTGTTTTTCCTCAAAAGTAACTTCAACTGCAAGAGGTGATGCATGTCATCAGCTACTGACACTGCTAAAACTCTTTGTGCATGTGAACTTGTCTCAACACCCTTTGTGAAACAGAGTGGGGATCTCTCTCTTAACTCATACGGATGGCTCATCGATCCTTAAACTGAGGCATAAGGATCTGGGGAGAGGTTAACTTCCCAACTTGAGCTAAGGCCTTGAAAGTTCTCCCTACCTTCCTGGCAGGGCATTTCATACATTCAAGCTAAGAGGGACAGCATCGTGCTGGTTGAAGAGGAACTGAGAACTTTAATGCTGAACATCCCTCATCCCTTATTTCCCCCAGTCATTTCCTTTAATCCGTGCTAACCTGAAATGGCCCAATTTAAAAGTCTGGCTGCTGGGGTTGTATTCTAGCCTCATTCCATCACCTTCTCCTCAGAAGTCCTTTTTTCTTTGTCTCTGCAGTGTCTTCCTCCGGGGCTTGCAGAAATGTGACACTGACGATGATGTGGCCATGTGCTTTATTAAGCACGAAGCAGAGTTTAATAAGTACATCCCGTACCTGGTGGGGAGGATACAGGCTGAGGCAATTGTTGTAAGCAAAGCTGTCCAGGATTTCTACAAGGTAAAACAGCAGCCAAAGTACCTGCTGAACATGCATCCTATAACCCACTGCATCAAGAAATGTAGTTATTGATCATAAATGTGATCCTGAAAAGGATTATTAAAAAATTTGTGGGAAATCTTTGCTAAATATAATAATTTTGTTTTACTGTCTAGCTCTTCCTGTTAGGTACAATCAATGTGGGAACATATTTACATATGTTTATGTATTTATGAATATTATAAAGATTATGCAGATATGAATGTGGCTGGGATTATGTAATTGTAATTAAGGGATATTTTAAGGGCCACCACATTATAAGACCAAGCGAACTCACATAAAATACTAATATAGATAGGCAAATCCTGCTACTCCTCTCCAGCTGCTCAGGATTGAAGTTGACTAGTGAAAACACACACAACATTCCAGATCCACAAGCACATGCGTGTTCGCGGATCCCTTGAGTAGCAGCATGGCTCCTCTGTCCATCTGATACCCCATCCCAGACCCTGAGCACTTTTAGCCTCTCCATGAGCCTCCTACTCACCAGCTAGTCCAGCCTGATGCTCACTAGAAAACAAATGCACATGTTCACACTTACCCCACATTCAAAGATCCCTCAAATTATCAGCACAAGCTCTCAGCCTCCCTAATGTCCATGGCTGGACCCTGGATCTCCTACTTGCAGCTAGTCCAGCTTGAAGTTTGCTGTCGAATTGCACACATTTGCACCCACGTGCACCAGGTCAGGGGAAAGGATAAACGTCCAGCTCAGTGGCTGGTGTCCCATCACATGGACCCTGTGACCTGTACTCCAGCTTGTGGTGCTCAGACCCTCACTCGCTCCGGTTGCTGGCACTGCAAACACATGGACCACTCTCGACCAAGGTCTGGCTCCGGCTGTTGGCACTGAGTTCACTCACTCCTGCTCTCCCATCTCCCGACAGCGCTGATCTTTCCTTTCACACCATCTGGTTCGGCGAGCTTTAGATCCCGTTTCCCCAGTGTCAGTCCTGCATTGGAAAAGCAGGCAAATTCAGCGTTTCAGACATCTTGGGGGCTGAAATAATAGTAACTGATAAAGGACGGCAGAGGATTACAAATGCCTGAAATACGGAGTAGCAAGGTTTGGTAGAGCTGTCCAGTTTTGGCTGAGTTAAGTTTATGAACCAGCACCATATGAGAATTTTCCAGGGAGTAATATTTCCTATTGTTCTTTATAACAATCTTTCCTCATTCTCCTCTGTATTTTTTTCAGAGATACACAGATGAAATTTTAACTAACGAAGATCCTTCACAGCCACTTATCCCACCACTGCAGCACTACCTGGAAAAACCCATAAACAGGATCCAGCAGTACCAGACCATAATCAAGGTGAAGAACTTTTGTTATAGCTGATAGGTTTATGTTCTGCTTTGTGCAGCTTGTGTAGAAAAATTCTTTCTATTTCGTTTTTCTTGACTTCCTTCTGATGCAACTACAGTTGAGGGCTGCTTGACAAAGACAGACAGTAATCATCACCAGTGATGGTGTTCTCTAAATAGTTTTGTAAAGGTAGATCCAGGTAGAGGTTCACAGTCTCCAACCCCATAAAGTTCAGCAAGCTTTCTCTGAGTGATTTTTAAATATATGTGTATAAAAAATATATGCTTTTAAATATATGAATACATGTATGCATGTCTCCACGATAAGTATGAATTTGCTTCACACTCCACAATGGGTATGTTATAAAAATAATCAGTTTCCAATGTGTAAGATATTGACTTACCACTTTATTTCCATGTGGTTTATACTGACATTACAGTAAGATAAAATTTTTGTTCTCGGAAAAGCTTTATCCAAGCATTCTACCATCCTGAAATGTTTCATCTTTCAAGCTTTCATCCATCCTACTATCACAGTTTCTAGCCCAGACTGTAAATAAACATTTCAAATTAGCATTTTAAATACTGTTTTTCATGGGAAATAGCACTAGGGTACAAAGACAGTCGTGCCAAAATATTTCTGTATTCTAGTGTTTGAATAGTTTGAAGAACATTAACTTTCTAATTTTGAACACATGCCTTCACACAAACACCAAATTTTTTAAGGGTCTCTTGGAAGAGAGAGCAAGCATGAACACTTTTCATGCCTCCATTGCTAAAAAAGAGGACAGGAACAAATATGAGGAGAACAGCGTAACTCCCATCACGTATTTTTTCCAACTTCTGTTGTTATTAATCTAATATTGATCTTAGTTTAGCACTGCCACATTAATTGCTTGCCTTGTGGTATCGTCATGGTAAGCACAAGAGAAATGCAGTGGGTACATTCAGGATTGCTTTGGCTTTTTTTTTGTTTTCAATCACTGAAGCATATCTGGTGTTTACTTCAACTTTGCTTAATATTAATTGATGTAAGGAAAAGCCAGACTGGCTGGTCGTTGAGGCTGCATAATACGTAGGAAAGAGGAGAATTTAGTAGCAAAGCAGCACATGGTGAAAGAATGGGATAAAAGTTGCTCAGATGAAAGAGTTGGAACAGATATTGAGAAACTCTATGGCTATCAAGGAAATGTTTTTGGTTTTTTGGCTTTTTTTTTTCTGACTGCTCAGTAACATTTTCTTCATCCACCTACAGGAATTAATCCGAAACAAAGCAAGAAATAGCCAAAACTGCACTTTACTGGAGCAGGGTTATGCCATTGTGTCTGCACTCACTCGAAGAGCAGAAAACAACCTCCACGTCTCACTCATCGAGAATTATCCCGGGACCTTGGAAAGCCTTGGTGAACCCATCCGACAGGTAACTGGAATTTCTCAGCCAGTGTTAGTGCTATGCATGCCTTCACTGGCTTCTAAGTAGCCTCAGGTCCTACAAGAAGCTCCTTTAGAAATCATATGTGAAAAAAATTTTCTTATTGCCTTTTGTACTGTTCAGAGAGATGGGTCTCCTGGCTTGATTAAGGTTTGAAGCACCAGAGCATAGACACTTGTGGAGCAATTCACACAAAATGTAGTTATTTACCTTTCCAACCCACTCATCAAACAGGATCAGATTTGTTCTGAGCCCTGACATAATTTTAAAGCATATTATTTTTTCCTCCTCCTCTTTTATTATTGGCAAGCTACATGGGCCAACTGAAATTACTGGCATCGGTGGGTTTTCCTGTTGATTCCTCGAGTGTTGGAAGCTCACTGGGCCTTTTCAATCTACGTGCTTTCATTTGACACAGTTCTTTTGAAGAGTTTGTTGGGATGTTGGTACAAGGTAGCAGAGTATACATTGCATATACTCCGTGTGAAAACATTACATCGATTTATGGACTTTGTCCCACAACCTTTCATATATCTTCAAAAGACCTGTGTGCTTCTCCAGGTCTCTTTCATGAAACAGATGTGTGTTTTAAGAGCACAGAGGAAAGGTGACACAGCTACTAGGACACTAGGACTTTTGAAACCCTTACTAGAATTCCTGCTTTTTTGTAGACTTACTGTGTCAAGTTGGGCAAGCCCTATGTCTTGCATGGGAATCACCATGTATTGCTGAGTGGAGTTGTAAGGTGAGGTGAGGATTGATCTATCCACATTAAGACATAAAAAAAAAACCAAAAACCCAAAAACAAAAGAAACCCAAAGGACTCCAGTGAATCACACCCTTACTTGGTAGAACACTGGAATAGGTTGCCCAGAGAGGCGGTGGATGCCCCATCACTCGAAACATTCAAGGCCAGGTTGGACGGGGCTCTGAGCAACCTGATCTGGTTGGAGATGTCCAACCCATGATCTGTGATTCCATGATCAGTCTATGGTTCTCCCTAATGATGCTGGGGGAACCCATGTCACTAACTGTATGTCTGAAGGTATAGAATCATAAAATCATAGAATGGTTAGGGTTGGAAGGGACCTTCAAAGGTCATCTACGTGAAATAATTCTGTCTGAATGAAATGTGAAATGAAAAATTTCCTGCTCTGGTGAGGAGACCAAGTGAGCATACAGAGTGTCTGCATAACACACAGGACATAATTTTCCATTGCCATTAGTGCTGGTGGAGTCTGCCTGCTTGACATGAGCTCTGTATTTTTCCGGCAACAAAAGTCAAAGTGACGATGACCACTGTGTGCACCCCCGTTGGTGCTGCCGGTCTGATGCATCACCTTTAGCATTAGAAACAATCTGCTGTGCTGTAATAAAACAGAGATGCATAAGTTGATGATGTAACAGTAAACACTTGTTATCTGTTCACTGAAAAATGATGGTGAGACATCGTCATGGTAATTATTCCAGAGTTTTCACTCTGTGCTTTTCCTTCTTTTTTCTATCAGGGCCACTTCATCGTGTGGGAAGGAGCTCCAGGAGCTAGAATGGCATGGAAAGGACACAAAAGACATGTCTTCCTCTTCAAAAATTACATTGTGATCTGCAAACCGAAGCGAGATACAAAGACAGACACCTACAGTTACATCTTCAAGAACATCATGAAGGTCTGGTTGTTATATCCTCACCTAGAGCCTTTCTCTGTCATTTACAACTTCACATTTATATCCAGGTTGGACGTTTCAATAATAATTTTGAGCTATTCCTGTGTTTCCAAATGTCTTTGAAGCATAAGTAGAATGTATGTCTATCCCAAAATTTCTCTGTTAAACTTGTCAAAAACACGTCAGGAACCGTCAGCAGCATGGTCCCATCCTTGGGATTCTCTCTAATGCTGAATGTTATTTTCCTGAAATGTGATCATTGCTCCCAGGAAAATGTCTGTTTGGTAACCTTAAAGTCAAGCATACTGGGGAAAGGATTGCAAAGTAGCCCTGATTCCATAGCTTTACTGGGAATGGCACAACTCATGTCCACTGAAGAGGAGAGACAGTGGGAGCAAGAGGTTTGCTGGTGTTTAATAGCTATTTCCATTTCAAACCTTGATTGAAGATGGTTCTAATTCACAAAAGCTAGCTCCAGGTCTGAACTGTCCTAAACTCTGGAATTTTAGTTATGGGAAAGGTTCTGGCGGAACTTCAGCCCTAAGAACACAGGAGATGCATTGACTTTCTTGCCTTCCTGTCATGCAGCTGAACAACATAGATGTGAACGACCTTGTGGAAGGGGACGACCGGGCGTTTGAGATCTGGCACGAACGGGAAGACTTGGTCCGCAAGTACCTCCTTCAGGCACGTACAGTGAATATCAAGAACTCCTGGGTGAAGGAGATCTGTGGCATACAGCAGCGGATCAGCGAGCCCGTCTGGAGTGAGTATGGCTTGAGATAGCCCAAGCCTCTGACTTTTTTCTTGGGTTCTCCTGATTCAGGAAGGAGGCTAGCAGAAGAGGGAGAAAAAAAACATTCAGAGTCATCTGCCACCTCTTAAACTAAGCTAGGATTGAAGATTTTCCTTTAATCACATCACAGACTGCTGTAAACAACTCTGTTACAAGCAGTAAGTGTTAACTGGAAGGGTTATAGCAGTGTTAGGTTCTCCACCTGAGCTGGTGAAGGCACCTTTATTAGGATGGGACCTCGGGGCCAAGGGACCCAAGACTGTATATCACTGCTGTGATTAAGTTTACATGACAGAGGTCCCACAGGACCTGCATAGGGTTTTCAGGCTGTAGCAGAGCAGATGAGTAACTTTCTAATTACTCTTCAACGTCCGTAACCCAAGTGTGGAAAACACAGACTGATGAGCTGGGAAGAGCTGGCTATTCCTGGCCATTTCAGCTGATGTGGGTTGCCTTTAATGGAAGATCAGAGTCAGAGGTTGAAGTGGTTGCTCAGTTCCCTGACTTCATATTCATACATTTTTATTTTTTTTTGTCAATAAGTTGAAGATGTTGTTTTCCAGCAGAATCGCCCAGAAAAACGTACATCACTGGAGAAGAGAAACGTGTTATTGCAACTTCTGAAACACAAATTGCAGAGTCAGCACTAGAGATGCATTTGATCTGGCAGGGATTGCAGAAGAGTAGATGACCACAGAACAATAACAGATACTTGACAGACTGATGTGGTCTCAGATAAGCAAGGACAGCCTGTCACCTGGAAAGTCATTATCTGCTGAAATTTCCTGTTCAGCTTTCCATTCTGAACCTCGGGGATTTGCAAAAATTATACCTATTCTTATCTCACTTTGCAGCAGCTGTCCTATGGACAGAGCTCCCCTTCTCCAGTCTAACAAACATGCTTATTCTGATGTTTCAGTGCCTCCAGACTTTGAGGAAGAACTGGCAGACTGTACAGCTGAGCTCGGAGAGACAGTCAAGCTGGCTTGCAAAGTTACGGGAGCTCCCAAACCATCTGTCAGCTGGTACAAAGGTATGAGCAGCAAGTCATTAAATGCATCCTCCAAATTTGTCCTCCATCTACATTGCTTTGTGCTAATTGGTTAGCAGGTAATCTAAAAGCTGGCTATCTAGAGGTACCCAAGTCTAGTCTTAAAGGTAGCTACTAACCACCTCAAGTAACGAAGATCTTCTTGTGAACTAATACACCCTGCTTTTTCAGGTTTGTCTATTAGCTCATATGAATCCACATCTTGTGGCAGTTAAACAACTTCTAGTAAATGAACAACTTGTTTGAACTAGCTCACATGTTTCCATGTCATAGCAGAGGCAGCTGCGTGGCTCTATTTCCAGTTTTGCTGTAAGTTCATGCCTTTTAAAGATCTGTTCCTCACGTCTACAGTCACTTTGGAGGTGTTCCTTTGGCTCGCAAATCAGACCTGTAACTGCACAGCACACACAGGGAGAATTTAAATGAGGATTGACAATGTATGAGGTCACTCAGCAGTGCTTTGCCCAGAGCATGTTTAGTAGAGAGCCAGACAAAGATGAAGAGCTCATTCCTCAACTAGCGCCATCAGCTGCAATAAAGCAATAAAGCTCTCAGTTCAAGCCAAAAAGCTGGATGAAATTCCCGAGGAGAAATCATAATTGATACTAAACTCTTTACAATGACTTTTTTCTCCTTTATCTTTAAGATGGAAAGCCTGTGGAGGTGGATCCCCATCACATTATAATAGAAGATCCCGATGGTTCCTGCACATTGATCTTGGACAACCTAACAGGTGTTGACTCAGGACAGTACATGTGCTTTGCTTCCAGTCCTGCTGGAAACGCCAGTACCTTAGGAAAGATACTTGTTCAAGGTAAAGTTCTGCACAGAGGCATTCTTTTAAAGGAGTTTACTATGTAATACCTTAAACATTATGATATTCCAGAAGTTCTATATAACATCTACTGGATAATACTTTAAAAAAAAATATTTGATGTACAGGTGTAGTCAACTCTTCTTATGTCAAAGAAATAGTTCTTCAGTGCCTTGAGTGCAGACATGATGAGAATTATCTGGCCAAGGACACATCCTTCGTATCTGGTCATATTTCCTGTTACTAGCAACATTTATCCTTGTTTTGCAGTGCCACCACGGTTTGTGAACAAGGTTAGAAATGCTTATTTTGTGGAGGGTGAAGATGCTCAGTTCACCTGTACTATTGAAGGAGCACCTAGCCCTCAAATCAGGTCAGTTCTTCAACTCACACTGGAACAAATCCTGTTTCCTCTTTTGCATGGTCAGAAGAGTCTCCTGCCCTTTCTTTCAAGGTTATGACCTTTTCTTCTCTGTGTCTTCCACCTTAACCCCATCTCAATGCTGGATCTTCCTGATCCCAACATTCCTGAGATTCTCAGCAATTTATTCTAGCTAGCATCTGAAAATAAATGCCTACAGATAATCCCTGACATGGGATTGTATCAGATCTAATGCCTTGACAACTTTTTATAATTTCTTTATCTTCCGTGCCTTACATTTAAATTTTTGTCAGCCCAGTCTGTGGTATTCGGACAAAAATCTCAGCACAGCTTTGCATGATCAGAAGCTCTTTCGCCTGCATGAGATTTTTTGAGAAGCAGCTCATAAACCTGTGCAGCTTAGTGTCCACGTGTGATCTACCCACCTGTAGACCCGTCTACCAGCATCCAAACTTTTGTCTAACGGTTACTCTTGAGTTGTTTGCCCACTGACTGATAGATTAATCAGTGAGCTGGTGACTTCTTCACACTGTACATTTATTCCTGGCTTATACTCGCTGTTTCGCACATGCAGGTGGTACAAAGATGGTCTGCTGTTGAAGGACACCAGTAAATTCCAGACTTTCAGTGAACCACGGAGTGGCATAATAGTCCTGGTGGTCAAGAACCCTTCCAATGAAGATATGGGACATTATGAATGTGAGGTAAGTTCGGAGAGATTTAAAGAGCTACTGTCTGACATGATATAGGTAGGAGGATTCTTTTTATTGGGAGAGATGCGTTACGTGACAGTAGTGGCTGAGTAATTGCTACCATCTGCCATATGAAAAAAGTTTATACAAAGTCAGGTTCTCCTGAACTAGATCTGGATTGTGAACATCCAAATCTTCAGAATATTCTGATCTGAGAATTTGATAGTTGAAATAATAATTGAGTGAGCTTGTTCTGTAGCTTAGATTCAGATCCAGATCTCTAGAGGTACCTCTTATAAAGTTTAGGACCGTTCTGATGTGTTGCTTTGTTTCTGGACCATCTTTAAACTAGAACAGATTCATGCCACTATGAAGAAACCACCCAAAACCAAAAGAAATAAATTAACTCTAAATGGAAGAGTAAACCCCTGAAATTCCCGTTTATTTAACAAGCATATCTGGAAGTATCTAATAAATTAAAACAAATGTGCTGTCAAATATTTTCTAAAAATTAGTCATAGTCTATGCATTTATTGTAATAAAATAGTAATGAGCTTTCAGGGCTCAGCAATAAAAACAGTTGAACTTCATTTAGGACATTTGCATGGGTCAGCTGACCCATGGTAAACAGCTCAGCTCACGGCAACTTTACAGTTATTCCACAGAAATTTTTAGGAAGTTTAATATAATTTAAAGACTTCTAGTAGAACTTTAGCAAAATCACATTACCTTACATTTGCCATTAGGTAAGATCCCAAGGCCCAGCATTCCCTTGCTTGAGTAAGATTCAGTTGATTAACGGATGATGAACAAAAAAACCCTCTTTCACTACCACTTAAATCCCATACTGCAGGAATCTGTGCCTCTTGGTAGAAACAGAGCTACCTCAGGACCAAGTCACAGGCTGCAGAGCAAACGGCAAATAACGAAGTGACGCAATGAGCCGTAACCTGTCTGTGCGAGTCCTTTGCAGTAAAGCATTACCGTGAACTCCACTGAGCAGCAATCATAGAATCACAGACTGGTTTGGGTTGGAAGGGACCTTCAAAGGCCAACCAGCCCAACCCCCCTGCCAGGAGCAGGGACATCTCCAACCAGATCAGGTTGCTCAGAGCCCCGGCCAACCTGGCCTGGAATGTTTCCAGGGATGGGGCATCCACCACCTCTCTGGGCAACCTGTGCCAGCATTCCACCACCCTCAGTGTGAAAAATTATTTCCTAATATCCAATCTAAATCTACCTGCCTCTATTTCAAAACCATTACAACAGAGCCTACCGAACAGTTTCTCCCCATCTTTCCTGTAGGCCCCCCAATGTCTTCATTCAAACTCTAGCTTTGGTTTGGGGTCACATCTTCATCCATTTCTGTTGTCATGTAATTGCAATGAATTTGTAATCTAATACAGTAAGGTTTTATTATACAAAACCAGCCTGCGTTTCATTCGGTCCTGCATGGTTCTCTTCAGCTGGTGAACAGATTAGGGTCTGCAAAAAGTGGAGCAGAACTTTACCACCACAGTGCTGCAGCCCTGACCCAGGAGAGGAGAGGAGACCAAGCCATTACCATAGAAGGTATGATCCTTGACCTGCTCTGTAAGTATGTTGGTGACTTACTCTAAAACCATCTCATTGAGGATCCAAATATATTTGCCATCTTATCCATGTTGATTGTTGGTGTATACGTATCTGTATGTCCACGGAGATGTGCATGGGTCTACTGCAGCTCAGCTCTATACCCATCACATCTGTTGATTTCCAAACCTGGCAAATCAACTGCATCATATAATGCTCATAAATGCATTGTATGAAAAAGGAGGAGCAAATAAAGGTTATGTCACATCACCACTAGTGCAAGAAAAACGTTTCTTTTTCCTGTTGGAACACTTGGAAACGTGTGTCAGCCTGGCAGAACATGAGTTGTGTACTGCTGAGAAAAAAACAGGGGCCAGTGAGTAAAGCTGCAGGCTTATCGTGATAGTTTCTGAAATAGCACTGCAGACCTTCTGGAATGACAGAGAGCGCAGAACTGACAGCAGTCTGTCCTGAGCAATACTAGTTCATCCTTTGTCTAGGACTGCTCAGGTATTTCACACCACGTAGTCGTACAGTCGATTCCTTCTTTTTTTCCGCGTGTTTCACCTGAATTGGTAGGGTGCTATGGACTGATCTTATACCATCCAACAGCACATCTCTTTCTTAGCACCTTTAGGATGAAATTGCCTAAAATTACATTCTTATCAAAGGCATTTCCACCAGCAGAGTGTTAGGCTTGCTATAAACCCATCACAACTGAGTTTAGATCAGTGGCCACATCTGCGTAAGAAACATTTCCTAGGGTAGGAAATTAGTGCTTTGTACATCTTCGAAGTGTCCTCGGCTGGCTGAGCGTGAGCCAGCCAGCGCTGCCTCTCTCAAACAGTTCCCAGCAGTGGTTTGGCAGATAACATAGCCAAAGGACCATTTATAATAGATAATAGACAGCTTACTCGTTTTGGTAAGTGAGAGAACTAAGATAGGCTTGGGCCATTCCATGGCAGTGAACCTTGGTGTCAGAGAGCTATCCCAGATGTGGCTAGTGGAGACATGACCAACAAAAGCCAGAGGTTTGCCAACAGCTGTAAGACCTTCTTTCTTCATCTTCAGTGCTTTTGCATTGTCTTGTGATAATAACAGGGGTTCGAGTGTGCTTTTGACAGTTTATTATCAACATACACTAAGAGCCATCAAATATGAAGGCATTCTGATTCAAGAAGCTGCTGAGCAGCAAATGACTGGAGTCTTGAGAAATATTCAGGGAAAACAGTACTCCAATCATACTTTTTTCATCATTTTCTGTAGGCCTCTGCTATTGGCTTTGTCTGAGACAGAGTCCTGGTCTGGATAGACCCTTAGGCCAGCCCTCTGTAGACACTAATGTTGTATTGTTACATGAGGAGGATTCACCAGGCTGTTAAGATATGTATCCTGACCTGTGTACTTGCTCATCGTATTTTTATGCTTGCTTTCCTTGTAGTCCTTTCCCAGAGTACCATCAAATAATTCAAAGGCATTACAGGGAGAATGGTCTTAGTAGAGCAACAATATAATTGTTTTAGCAGGATAAACCTTGAAGTACTTGAATGCTTTGTCCTTCCTATACCCTAAGGAGAGAAAAATAAGTTGCATGCAGGATGTAGAACACAAACAAATCTCTCTTAGGCTGGCATATCGTGATGGAGTTCCCTCACACAAAGGCAGAAAATGTTATAAAAACAAACAAGGGTTCCGCACAACAGTGGTAGGAGCATTGTTCAGCTCTTGGGGCTGCAAATGTGTATGTTCAGCCCCAAATTACTCATGTGCTGTTATTCCCACAGTCATAAATAAAAAAAATTTCAAGAGCTTGGTTGAAGAAGCATAATTGGAGCTTGCCTGGAAGCTTCAGAAATGTTACAAAAAAGTTTTTGACCCGCGATGTGCAATTGCTTGAACTTGGTAATAGGGAAGGAAATAGATCCCTGAGCCACCTCCAGGGAAAAACAGAGAGAGAGAGCTGCTTCAGGCCAATGGAGCAAAAAGCAGGCTCATCCATGAAGCAAGAGGATTGTTCTGAGCAGAATCACATCAGGGATGCATTTGGCACAATGCACTTGACCGAGGAGGGAATTCGTTGCTTTCTTGAGAATCAATAACCAGCCTTGATCTACCTATGGAAAAATCAGGTTCATCTGGCAAAGAACTGGAGATGGATGGATCTCATGAGGGCTTTCTCTTTCCATCCTTACAATCCTTTATATTTGTGAAAATAACTTCACCAAGAGGACAACATTACTGCTGTGTGGTGTTCTTAAAACAGAAAATCGACACTGTCTGTTTCCTAGCTCACCTGCATATTGGGTCTAAGTTTTACCTGATTTATCGTTGGTTCTGCAAAATTACTGTTGTCAGAGATTCCTGAGGCACCCAAGGGGCTTTAATTGCAACGATTTTAGTTTTTATCCTCCTGCCTTTCTGTACTGTTTATTATACTGAACCAAACCTACTGTCACAATTTGGGATACCGTTAGCACAGTGGTTTGCAAACCCTGACCTGCAGTCAGTGATGGTCCACAGTCCAACACCATGGGTCTCAAAACCAAATTTCTTGTCATTAATTTTAAATTCACACTATGAGAATTTCCTGATCCATTGGAAGGACCAAAAAGGATGGAAACCACTGGACTAAGAGGTTCCCTGGCGAGCACCCACAGCTTGGGATGCAAGCCTGAAACGCTGAGTTCTGCCTTCAGCTACACTTGGTCGCTGCACTGAAGTCAATGGAGAGTTGCTTTAAAAATGCGTTTTTCTGTGGATATTGGAAGAATTTTAAATACTTTAAAAAAAAAAAAGTAACCAAAAGAAGATCCTTCTCTTTGACTTCACATTGACTGTCTGCTTTGTGCCTCGCTGCTTAACCTACCCACGGCAGATCTGGGCTGACGTGCTCTGGCATCCCCTTTTTAACGTGTCACTGTCACAATTCATTCATCCCAGGCTCACTAACTTTGTTTTTTAAGAAAAACAAAGCCCAGTGGTTTTGAAAGGTGTGACATTCTCACGTGGGCAGACAGCTCCAGGGCGTATCATGAGACAGTTCATTGTAAGGCGAGGAATTGGCTACGCGAGTGGAGATGAGCAAAACGCCCGGTGCGGTTACAACCAGGCAAGAGGAATCTCTTCGTAGTTTTGCCTTAGATCTGATGCAGAGCTTTGGGCAAGTTAATTAGTTGCCTGGTTTGGTAATACCCACCTTGCTGGAAAAAGCTAAAAATTGAGAATCTCAAATGGAAAATTGCTTTAAAACAGAGGAGCGTTAGAACTCTTAGTGCTACCCCGTCACTGAAGAAATAGGCCACAGGAGTTTGTCCCCTGACCTTTTTGAAGCTCCTGGGTTAGAGTGGTGATTAGGATATTTATCTTGTTCTTTTTGTTCTCTTGTCATCATCGGTTAGTCTCATTTTTGGGCTGGCCATGTGGTTTTCAGTGCAAATTCAGGACAGCGCAATCCGCCTTTACATCACCTCAGTCGCTGCAGGAGCGGAGCCTTTTCTTTTAGAGAGCCGTAAAACGCTCACACTTCATTCACACAATTTAGGAACCAGCATTCCATCCATGAATTGCTCATTTTAAGATCAGCTTTAGCAGTTCATGTCAGGTTTGTGCATCCCCTGTAACAAATTCATCTCCGAAGCGCAGCAGAAGAGGGGTGAAAGCAGAGCAGACGTAAAGTTTGTAATAAAGGCCATAAACCACCTTTCATCCATTCAGAGCAACAAGAACTGACTTATCCTAAATGTTTCATCACTTGTAAGTCCACGATTTAACGTATTAACCAAAGAGGAGTCCAGTCCTACAGCAGCACTGGCTGATCCTAATGCTTCCAGCTTTTAACCTGCTTATCAGGGGCTCCCGCTTCGCAAGGCTGTTTTCCTAAAATGCTGTTGAACAAGTTGAAATGATAAATCTGGTGCTAAAATGGATGCAGAATATTTTCCTCTCGGGGGAAAAAAAAAAAAAAATAAAAAAAAATAAACCCAAATTCTCTCATCCTACTTTCATGTGGTTCTATCCTTTGTATAGGATTGGTTAAATGCTCCCTCACACTTCGGATAGCACATATAAAATAAATCTGTCGTGTACTACACCGCAAGTCATCAGGGCCCGTGTACGAGAGGCCTTTTACAGCTTTCTGATCCCAGGCCTGCTGAATTTTTGAATACTGAATCAGCTGGGAGGGCTGCAAGAACAGACATTGATAGAGTAAACATTAAAGAGACTTCCTGTCACAGACATTGGGGGATTTCATTAAATACGTTTTTAATTATCATATAAATACAGTTGCTAAAATGACTGTATAAAACATCTAAGTTTAGGTGTAAAATTAAATTAATTAATTCCCATTTACATCAGAACTGATACTCTTGCTGGTTATGGATTCATCTCGTGATAGTATTTTATGAAATTTTCAAAAAGTTATGTAAAAACCACATAATATTGATTTAAAGGTTTAAAAAGACAGTGAAAATTTCTAATATGGGTGCAGTAAATTTCAAAGCACTCAGTCCATCTTCCATCATTGTATAATTATCATTCCACCATTTAAAAAACGTTTTGAATTATTTGAATTCTTTAAAAACAGTAACTAAGGATAAGTAGATGGTTCTATTGTAGTTGTGCTCATAGGTAAATATCTGAAAAGAATTTTGCCCTTAACTTACCCAGTAAGCTCTAAACTGCAATTTCCAAACAGATTTTGTTTAAACTCACCTAATTCTGCAGTAACTCCTTTGACTCTATGGGAAATTATTCCAGATTTTTACCTACATCAATGAGACAAGGCTCTGCAAAGAAAACCTAGAGCTCTAGGTCAGATATTAACACCAACATCTGCACAAAATTCTTTTTCATTATGGTGAGGTTTATTGTTTTACCTAGCGGCAGAAGAGAGCTCTTGGAAGTAAAGTGGAAGGAAAATTAGGTTAAACTATTCCATCTAAGATTGTAAATGTATTTTTAATTTGCAGTCAGTGCAGTTTTGGGACACTATTGAAAGCATCAGCACTCATCATAAGTTATTTATCAAATAATACAGCCACTACAAGTTCCCTGGGCAAGAACTGTTGGTGATGTTATAAACACATTTTTAAGTTGCATTTCACCTTCAATTGTACCAACTGGAAATGACCAGCGGTTATTATTTGCTGTCTGGAAGATTGCAAACCAATTCCTGGAAAATTATTTTGAGATTAAATTAAGGGGTTTTTTTAGGAAATTTACTAGTTTATTAAATAAAAAGTGGGAGTTGTTGTTGGTTTTTTTTCTAGATCTCAAACAGGCTCAGCAGTTAAGAGTGTGTTCAAAACAGTCTGGTTCAAACAGTGTCCTAATTTTATTCCAGCAGACAGGACGGGACCCTGCCAAAAATCTCTATTGGCTCTTCAAATAGTATCTTTCTTATTAAAAAAAAAATGTTAATTTTAAGACGTATTTGCAAAATCATTGTTTTTATTTTGATCTTGATATGTACCAATATCTTCTAGATTGTTGCAGGACAAAGTTCAGGAAAACTGGCAAATGATAGCAAAAAAGAGATGAGTAGACGTAGGTGTATTACAGGGCTCTCCTGAGTTTCCTAGGAGGGGCTTTTTGATGCTAATATTTCTGTTCTGATGATAAGAATTTTAGTTTTCATTGTTATCATCTTGGATTTTGCATCTAGTCCTCAAAAGCTTGGGAACTGTTCAGTGCTTGGGCACACTTCTTCTAGTAAGTGAAATCACAGTTTAAATAATTTCAGCTCTCCATGATTTTCCACATCAAGGCATTTTCAGATTTCTCACACCATCACTATCTTATTATAGGGAAAAAAAAAGAATTTTTTTTTAAAATGACGTTGCTTTCTAGCTTTGACCTGCCAAACAAAAACGCCAGTATCTCACGGTAGAATAAACAGATTTTGCAATATTGTTCTACACAAAATATTGAATTTCAAAGCTAAATCATTCACAGTTCAGAGACCACTCTGAATTCTCATTCTTGGTCAGAAACACTAAAGATGATGCTGGAAATAACCACAGAAAGCACGGATGGGATGGTACGGTTGTTTTTTCTTTCACTCCCGTTTATTTTGATTAACTGAGCAAAGATAATTTAATCATTTCAGCTTTTGCCTTTCTTTAACCCCATGCTGTTCATACTGTTTTCTTTGTAGTCACTGAACAAGAGACTAAAGTGCCCAAGAAAACCATCATCATGTAAGTGCTGATTTTTTATTTTTATTTTTATTTTTTTTAACATTTGTGTTTTGCCTTGCTGCCTATGCATGATCCAATAACAAGCTTGCGTTTATTGGCCATGCAAGTGTGTTCATTCCCATCCCACCAGATCTCATGGTTTTCTGTGCTATACGAAGTGACCACTGGGGGAAAAAAAAAAAAATCTTGCTATCCCTTTTAAAAAAATAGTGGTGTTAGACGCAGCCTGAGTCAGGTTTTTTAGGATAATACGTGTGAAAAAAAATCTACTGAATACTGCCGAAGTTGCACAAGAGGGTAGAGCCTAACTCTCAATGTTCAAAAGAAATCAGCTTTGACTACTAGAAAAAAAAGTATAAATACAACAAATATCTCATAGCTTACGGTGATTTCTTCTGGCTTTCTATTTTTAATTTTTCAAGAAACTCTTTTATGATGAAGCAGAAGCAAGACGCACATTTTTATCCCCTTCTGTCTCCAGATTTCTAATATGAAATTTTGTCCCGATAAGGACTTTTTGAATACTTTGAGCCTGGTTTATATTGGCTGTCTATAACACATAAAGATTAAGTGCAGCAAAACGCAGTACTTTCTCAGTCTTGTGTAGACCAGAAGCTCATCAGCCATTAAAATCTTGAAGTACCTTCTTGGTTTTAAGTATCATAAACAAATACATAATAAAATTGTTTCATGTGCTGGAAGGGGGACATCGTCCTCGTTGTCCTTCTGGAGCAGGCCTTCAGAGCACCTCCACCAAGCTATTCAAATTATGTCCTAATAGTAGTAGGTGACTGCACAATGGATATTTTGGGGACATGCATTCCCTCAACAGTTGTAATGTTGCTAAAATCAGTCCTTGGCTTGGACATGATGCAAAAGTTTACTTTTTTTTTTTTTTTTTGCTTTCTTTAGATAGTGAGGAGGATGTGTGAAATGACAAGTAAAATATGATTAAGAATTGCATACCTTTTATCTCTTTTATTATTTTCTATGATGACTATTACTTACAATCCATGCACTTAGCCCATTTGGAGCCAGTGGTTGACAAAAAGGCATGTCCCTCCTCCTAGCAGCTTCCACCACGAACAGGCAAAGAGCAGACATGAGAGGCAGGAAGGCGTTCTGCCTTTGTCCCTCTCTCTTCAGCACATCAGCCCCGTTAACATCTCCAGTCATTAGGCATTTTTACCCTGCAAAGACCAGGAGGCGAAGGTGTCTCAATAACCAGGCTTCAGATACCAGTGGGGTAGCTAAGCAGAGAAATATTTTCTGATATTGCGTTCAGAAACATCCTGGGAAGTCATGAGCAGCAAAGAATCACTCAACTCAGAGCCAGGTCATGTCTAAAGCTTCTCATCTACGTCTCTGTGCCTGTAAATCACCTGGAAAGATGCTTTTATTTTACATCTCTCCTCAGTCAGCTAATAGTCCTCCTTTTCCCTTCATGATTTCAGATCACAAGTAGCAGCATTAAGATTGGTTGATTAAGGAATATTAAAATAATTTAAAATACCATCAGTTAAGCTGATTTCTGAACATGTAAATTCCATAGACTTGCTTTGGACAGCTCAAGAAGTGATTCCTACATTACAGGCTGCAGCCCCAAAGGAAGTTGGTACATCTGTTGTAGTTAGTACGTCTCCTTTTGCTTGTGGATGGGGTCATGAACTCATTAGAGTGGACCTCAACTGTAAGTGGGATAATGGTGGGATAAAGGTTGGGAACGGCTCTCCAAGGGCACATTCCAGCTCTCCTTAATGAGTAGTGAGCTGAGGAACAGAAGCAGCTTTGAAAGGACTAGCAGAAAATAACAGACAATTTAGAGACAGGATTGAACAATGTCTATATAAGCATTTTAACTTGTAATGTAGAGCAAAGTCTAGTGCAAACATATGGATTAATTCTTGACTTTATCTCTAAACTATTTAGTTTTGTGTAATTCCGAAAGCCACCATGGCCATTATGAAGGCTCTGCATAGACCTTAAAGCTCAGTGTCAGAGAGCAGGCAAGCTGAACATGGGATGGGGGAGTAGAAAAATGTTGATAAACCTTAGGGAAAGAGTAAAGCAGGAGATATGAGGGTGCTCCAGAAAAAAAATAAATCACACTGTAGCTGATCTAGTGCTGGACGTCATTGCATCCTCAAAGGGAGACACTGATGGTGGAAAGAAGTCTGATCTCCATAGGAGAAGGCAATTCTAGTCTCCAAAAATGAGACCAATAGATGAGAAAGGCTATAACATATCTAAGAGATTAGTCTTCCATGGTGGTTAGACAAAGCCAATAGGAGAAATGAGCTCTCCTTTCACGAGGATTCCTTCCACCCTTCTCTGCATCTCGGTGCAAGAGCCAGAGCAGAGACGACTGGAGAGCAGAGCTGTTGGCTTTCAGCCCGACGTGGCTGTGACTAGGGGCTGGTGTGGAGAAAGAGAGAAATAAAAAAAGCTATCATCTTGATTCATAAAAATTCCTTCCCATTTCAAGCCAATGTCTTTACCCTTCTTTTTTTTTTTAATCCCATTGCTTGGAAGTAGGGACGGAATCTTGACACAGAAACAAATTCAGCTTTGCCTGTTAGTTCTACTGAACCAGCTGCCTCCACTGCAGAGCATCAGCTTCCTTGTGCTTGCAGAGCAAACGCTGTCTTTACATTCAAGTTTTTCCATTTCTTGGATTGCAGAAAACTGCTTTAAAACATTGAAACTAAAGTCTCTTAGATTTCCTGTCCCCAAATTTTAAAACATTATGATCCCAGTTCATCTGTAGCTCATTTAAAGTCACGTTTGTTCTGGGATGGGAGCAGAAGATTGTTTTGACTCAAGCTGTATATCTATACGGGGATGCTGAGAAATCCCAATTGCTTTGGATACATTAAAAAAAAAAAATAAAGTAAGACCAGCAGAAATATGCTGAGAAATTATATTCATGCATCCCAGATTGGTTTGGTACTCCTATGTCAATTGCTGGTAGTAGGATCAGGCTGTGTCTGCAATAATGGCATGATGACGAGCAAAAATAAGTACATTTTGGCATATATGACTTCTGCAGGAAGTTCTAACTTTTTTCCTTGGTTTTCAAATGCTTCACGCTCTTTTAATTTAACTGTTCCACATTTGAAAATGCAGAACTCATTGAGGACCTGCAGAACAGGTCTCAAATGTCTTTAATTAAAAAAAAAAATAGAGATATGTTTTGTGTTACATTTATTGGAAAAGAAGAAACTGCTGACCCTACTGTAAGAAAGGGCGTTTTGCCTTTGAGTTTAATGAAGCCAGGATTTGAGCCAAAGACACTCAGGAAAAGGAAATGAGTTTAAAAATCTCCCTGAGTGTTTAAAAATCTCTGCGTGAAACTGCTATGTGGGGCCAAAGTAGCAGAGTAGGTGGTCAACACAAGCACGTGAAATATAGCAGCATCCAGAAGAACGTTTCTCAACTGGACATACTCATCGTGTGTCCATGCACTCAAGGAGGTTAATGGAGCTAGGATCCACCTGGGGGAAAGGGTGCTGAGGTTCTCCCTGGATGAGAAAGGAAGTGGAGATGGGCATGTGGGTGTGTGCGTTGCGTGTGTATCCCTTCCAAAATGACATGCTTCACCAAAAGCTGGAGTGCTCACCAAACTAACCCCACTGTAGCACCTTGACCGACAATGGCATGTGCTGATGGAGTGTGGCTCCTCGAAAAGTCTCGCCTTCCTGCCAACTCCATTCCAACCCTTTCTGTCATCAGAGAGGAAACGATAACCACTGTGGTGAAGAGCCCGAGACAAAGAGGACGGGTTTCTCCTGCACGTTCTTCTTCAGGTCATTCACCTTCCCGCTCCCCAAGAGCAGAGCCAACTCCAGAGCCAGTTTACGTTTCAAAGATCAGGCAGCCTGTCCACAGGCACGAGCAGGAGGCAACACCAAAGTCTGCCGTTCCCATGCTTTTTGTCACAGAACCAGAGGACAGGCAAGGAGCAGCAGCTCGAGATGTCATAGAGACCAAGGTGGAAGAGAAAAAGCCGAAATGGGTCGAAGTGGAAGAAATAATTGAATTCAAGGTGAAAAAACCACCAAAACCTACAAAGAAAAGGGGATCTTCCCCAGCAAAGCAAGAAAAAGATGACTCAGGAGTGTTAACATTCACTTTTCCCAGCTCAAGGCCGAGGCATTCCCCAGAAGATGATCCAAACACAAACAACTCCAACAATAAAATGGTGGAACAGTCAAAATCTTTGCCTAATGACAGTCTCTCTGAAGAGGATATCCAGCCCTTGGTGTACGCAACGGAGCAGGAAGGACCTCCAGTCAGCAGTGAAGACAGAAGCTCTCCGTGTGGGTCCGAACAACTAGGAAATGATCCAGTCATGGATTATGGAGCCGAAGGAAAGAGCTTCCCACAGGAAGCAAGTGCTCACTACAGGTCAGACATCGCTTCCCCGTTGCTGGCCTGCGGGGGTGAGCCTTTGATCTTCGGTTTTGAGACAGGTGCTGCAGACCAGCACCAACTTCTGTTCTCACCAGCAAGTCCAGAGGTTACAGAGGAGGCAGATGAATTAGACTTGTCCTGGCCTGTTGAAGAGGAGGTACCTGAAGTAATACAAGATGTCCTCCCGGAAGAGGATAATGTCATTATAGTTGATGAACCAGAGGAACTACAGCCAGATGACATTAGCACCCGGGACCGCAAAATCTTAACACACAATGGCAAAGTATTGACTTTGGAGGATCTTGAAGATTATGTTCCTGAAGAAGGCGAGACCTACGGGTGTGATGATCAGAACCATCCGGCAGACAAACCCTGCGAGATCTCCGTCCTTCAGACAGAGATTAACGAGCCAATGATTGGGAAGCCGGTGCTGCTGAATCTGGGGAGACCTGTGGTTTCCAAACCCAGGCAAACATTTTTCAGCCAGTTTGAGGAGCATGTTCCTGTGAGCATGTTCATGTCAGCATCTAGAGTGACCGGTGTGCAGTCTGTAGGCCCCTCAAACATCTCTTTCCATGTGAGCGATACCTGCGTGTCAATGACACCTGGAGTGCACGCGGCAACGGCAGCAGCCTCTCCTGGTCCCTCCTTCACAGTGAAACCATCTTTCTGCACTGAAGTACAGCTCTCGGCAGACAACGGACAGTCAAGCTTTAAAACTGAAGTTTCCACGAGAACCCTCAGCTACGGGACTGTTGGCGAGCCTGTTACCTTGCACATCAATACAGAAGACCTCTCCGAAAGCTGAGCAGATGCCAGCATAAGTTTCAACACAAAAGAAAGCAGTGTTTTAGAAAAAAAAAAAAAACTAATCAAAAGTTGTTGTAGGGAGGGGAATTGGTGGCAAAGATTACAAGGTAACATGTACAAGTGAATAACTTTGAGGAAAATATATTTAAATACGAAATGTCGAGCTTTTCCAGTCTTAAAGGGAACACGTCTGCCAGAACAGTTTGTAATTTTAAAAGCTTTGAGTGAGGTGAACGTACATCATTCCATAGTGGAGCGGTGATGGCAGGCTTAGGTAAGGCCTGAGCCTCCTGCCTATGACAGAAATACAAATGAATAAGTGCGTTTTTATCCATGAACTTAAAAATTATTTCAAGTGCCAATTTGTAAATGATGGTGTGGCAAGAAGGTGAAAGTATCTAAGCTTTTTGGCATCCTTCAGCACCCAGGATAGGAGGACTGTTTCCAGCCATAGCGACCTCCTGTCGCTGCGTGTGCCCAAAGGTCATGAAGCTTCACACCGCTTTGACTCTACTGTACGTTTTTGACACCAATTAACTCTAATACCATTTCTTCATAAACCTTTCCACATGCACACTCTGCTTACGTTATCTTAAACTTCTGCCACAGAATGAAACATATAGAAAATCCTGCATTCACTGAGAATGCAAAGGGCTCTCAGACCTTTTGGTTGAAATCCTAATTTGACTAAAGTCAATGGTCAAAGTCCCGCTGACTTGAGGAAGCGAGGATTTTGTTGTTTTCTTCTGCTTTAAGTAAAAAAAAAATACCATCTTTTAAAAATGACTGCTATTTTCAAGTCCACTTCCTAGTTGTCTAAAGCTGCAGGTTTCATTATTCTGCATTCTAGCATGGTGGATTTATAAACCATACCTTTTAAAATATAGATTTATTCAACGTGCACCAAAAGATTAGTGCTGCACAAAATGACTTCTGCATCTGTAACTAAATGCTAATACGTACAGAGAACCACAAACGTGGTCTTTGTCAGGAAATATTACTGGAAGAATATTTGGTCTCCTGTACATGCTAGTGGTGAAATATTACTGCTAACACATTGATGGATAATGTCTTCTATATGTGCTAGGAGGAATCCACCACTGAGCTACAGCAAAGTAGCAGGAGCACAGATAGTTAAAAAAAAAGAAAAAAAAAAAAAGATATCTTTACCATAAATCCCTGGTTGAAAAATACATCTCTTCAAAATGTACTGGGCTGCTTTAAGCACTGCCAGTCGCAATTGCGTCGTATTACTGTAACTATGTACGTTGAGCTGTCTTGTAGAGATACTGCCTTCTGTAGAGTTTCTCCAGGGCTTTGCAGCAGGAGCGCTGATTGCGAGGGGAAGGCTGAGATGCGCCCAGCATGGCCCATTCCTGGTGCCTTTGGTGGCTTCACCAAAAATGGATGTGGCACAGACCTTCCTCAAGTTGCTCAGCCCTGGGAAGAAATTACCCGATAGGCCCAAATATTGGTCTCAGTTGAAGTCAACTGGAGTTTGTCATTGATCTCAGTAGGACCAAGCACTGGCCCTCTCTATCTGACAGAGATGTGGGGTGAGAAGTCCCAACACCTTGTCCCAGCTGAGTTGTGTAGCACTATCGCAGTAGAAAATGTTTTCATGGAGACGGTGCAGGGAAACCAGAAACGCTTAGACACAGCTGAATTTCTAACTAGCGTGAAAAGAGAGGATTGAGTGAGATTTTGCCTTGGAAATGTAGACGTGTGATGTTGTCTGTGTTTCCCAGCTAGGCAAAAATGTGAAGCTTGTTCTGGAGTCCTCCGGTAAATATTCCCGCTACCAGGGACAGAATTCACAAAAGGTGCTGGTACAAAAGAACACGTTCTGTTTTCCCTTCTGTAGCTGCACCTTGATCATGTGCGGATTAAAATGAACATATTAATTTCACAACCTTTTACTTCCAAAATCCAAACAGGGCGTTATGTGTAATATGATGTGCACTACCCTCATGATACAGGATGCTTTTCCAGTGATGACGTGTGGTGAAAGAAATCAAGCCTTTTATGTTACTCTCCCGTTTTTTATAACATCTCCTTGGTTTATACTGTTTGTTTTATAATTAAGCAATATGGTGGATATATATTAGTGCTTTTTTCATATATTACACTGCACGTTGGAAAGTAACAGGTATGCAACAGTGAAATACTTTCAAAACTGAAAATATTTATTCTATATGGGGCCTGATTCTGGTCTCAGTTAGTCAAGTATCAGTCTGGAATAATTCCACAGAAGGAAGTGGATTTGATTCTGATTAACATAGATACTGCTGAGAAAAGAATCTGCCCTACAATAGTTCTTCAAAAATATAATATTAATCCAAAATATAATAAAGATGTATAAAGGAATGTAGTGGTGACCTCCTGTTGTAGTGGACGCCCAGGATTTTCTAAAGAAGCTAAGAGGTTGCAGTTCAGATGGTCACAGAAGAAATAACTATACTTTATTCGTTAGCCCAAAGCAATTAACATCTGTTTACATTTTCTTTTGAAGTTTAAGCAAAGAGAATCAATTGAAAGGAATTTTTAAAATCCTATGCAGGACTCTGTTCAAAAAGTGAAAAGCTTATGAAAAGTTCATTACATATACTTTCAAAACATTTTCCTAGAGGTTAAAAATTGTGCTTGTAAGTGATTAAACCGTGTAGATAACTAACGAGACGTGTGGGGATTTATTTCTTGTAGATGAAAACATACAGCTGTATTAAAAATTTTAATACCAAGAATGTTTTACTATAATTCCTGCAGGTAAATGGATACTAATAAAGTGGAAACTTCAGTTTGCTTGAGATACAAAAGAAAAACACACACACACACAAAAAAAAAATCAAATGCAAGGTGTCCTGTTAGATGCTGAGTTTATATCAATAAATGTCTTGCATCGGCTGTCACTGAACTCGCTGGGTTTCTGTGTTCTTCTCTGTTCATGGTGCTCAGTAGTCCATCAGCTTGTCCTCTTTTCCCATCGACTTCAGCAGGAGCTGGGTTGCAACCCAAGAATCTGGCTCCAGCCCAGCTTCTTACGGACAGGTTCAGAAGTGTCAGAGGGAAAGAACCTGTTTTGAGGGATTCTTCCACCTCAGACCTAGGAGTCATAATTTTGAACAGTGCTCATCCTCTTGGGTCCTTCTCTGAAGCCGAACTGGAACTTCCAAATATGTGTCGGTCTTTGTTCCTGGTTATTGGCTGAAGGAGACATGGAGCAAAACGGTTCATGGTTGAGATTTTAAAACTGGGAAACAGGCTGTCCATCACGGGTGTGTCATCACTGTGCCGTTAGCTTGACATACCTTACCTAATGTTGAAGTTCCTCAGGGCGGCAGATTGAGGCATAGAGTGTAAAATCTCTAACCAGGAAGGAAAATGGTGGCATTAGCAGCATGGTGGACACCTGTGGTTATTTATAACCTGTATGTACCTGGGAATATGTTTTCTCCTTGTGAGATCCTAAGAGTGTTTCATGCCTTTCCAAACAGTGCGCTTGTTGGCAGCTGCCTCGCTTGCAGGACAGCACCAGCAATCACAACAGGAACACTAGGGAATCAAAATATTTATCTAGTGAAATATTTAAAGATCTTCCACCCAGCCCGGTGCTGATGAACACTGATGGGCAGTCTGGGACACTGTGTAAGCAAAACGTGCTTGTTCCACCAACAAACCCAGAACTGAAATATTTCATAACCACTGTGATCATGGTGAAGACATTGAAAACAAATATCAAGTGAGATGTCTTCAAAAGGATGATCCAAATGTAGCCTTCAACTTTACCTGCTAGAGTCTATCACGGGAAGCTACTTCCTTAAGGCGGGGAAAGGAGCGGAATCAAAACAGCTACAGGACACGCTCCTGTGTGAATGACATTAAAATGCTCTTATTTTCTTGAACCACGTGATGGCACCAGTTTGCATTCTTGCTTAGCAAGCAATCACATCATGAACACGATGAATTGTCCTAATCTGGCATGCATTTCATCTGTCTTTATGAGTACTTGAGGGTTTCCCTAGATATTGTCTGTCCCTCTCTTGTGCCTCTTCAAGATTTGTGGAAGGTGTATTGGGCAGGAGACTGGATGAGACGAGCTCCTAAGGTCTTATGATCCCACCCTAGTTCTACCAGTGTTGACAGGGGATGAGACCATGGTATTTGTCTCCTGGGCAGCTGTTCTGCAAAGGTGTGTGCTTGAAAAGCCATTTTTATGTGTGGAAAGCTTTTGTCTTCTCTCTGCCTTCAAGACCATGAGTTCCTTGAGGCAGGAGTTATATCTTCCTCTGTATAATGCTTCCCTGTACACAACTGCTGTTCACTAGTGTACGGACCAGGTGACCTTGCTTCTAGAGTATCTTGCAAAGGCGTAGTCCAGTACAAATTTAAAAGTCTCAGGTACCTTCTAGTGCAAAGCCTAGCAAAAAGATGTACATATTGCCAAGTTGGACAATAGGTTGTTCTGCAAAGAGTAGCTTTTCTGCCATCTTCTCAGACCTACAAGCTCACGAACTAGCAGCAGCCCTCCCTTTTTTCCTTTGCCCTTCTCCAGAGTCACCCATAAGGCCGATACTGGCTCACCCCTTCTCCTTCCATGTGAGAATAATGTCCTCCTTGCACCTAGGGCCTGGATCAGTGCAATGGGTCACCACTGGGTTCATTCCATTCATCTTAATAAAAGTATTTTTGACAGACCAGCCAACCTAGGGTTGAGTTGGGAAATGGATCCTTCATTCTGCTGTCTGGGGAGAGCCCAGGGGTGTGTGCAGTGTGGAAAAGTGTCCTCAACTTCGTGAGATACCTCCTACCAAGGTGTGATGTGCCAATCTTCTTACTTTAATTCTTAGCTACGTTCTCTCTTGCTGCAATAAGCATTTCTGTGTAGGCTCTCTGCTCTAGGAAGGTAAAATTATATGATTGCAAATATTTTAATGGGCTGGATGATGCTGCAATTTTTTTTTACCCTGAAGAGAGAAAAGCTGTTGTTCTTGTCTGTAGGAATGACTTCCCCACAGTTAAAGATGGAGACTACTGTCCAGGCCTCGCTTGAGCGTGCTGATAAAGAGATCAAGACAGCTCTGAAGAAACTTGTGGACTCAGCATCACTGCTGGTGACTCTTCCCCCAGGCATGCGAGAAGGAGCCAGTGGCCTTGGCATTCCTGGCTCTGTTCCTTCAGGCCACTCAGAAACAGCAGCCGAGCCTCCTGTGCCAGTTCACGAAGCCAGTACCCAAACCCAGACTGCTGGAGGGCATGGTAGGTCTGGCATGAATCTGGAAAATTTCTCGTGGAAGTCAAGAGAGACAAAAATAGCGAACACACCAATAACGATGGGGTTTTTTTCCCTCCTTTTCCTGTTTTGTTGTATTTTGAGCAGCTGCAGATTAAGAGAGGACATTCAGACCCAAAGAAACACAGGGTTGTGTGTTGGGGTTAGGTTGGAGACAAGTTTGGGGCTGATATTTCTGGAAACAGGAGATGTTTGAAAACCGTGTCTGAAGTAGAGTTTGGTTCATCACCTGCCCAAAATGGAGGCAGAGGGGATTTTTCCACCTTTGGGCTTTTGACCCTGTACATGCTTAAGGGGGAAAAGAGAGATTGTCCCTCCTTCACATTTATGGAAGTAATTTGTTTTTTTGATTTGGTGGGATGGGGACGGGAGGTTGTTTTTTCTTTTACTGTTTGCCATAAACAAGCTGGAAATGTGTTTAACACCAAAGACTTTCTAGGATGTTGGGTGCATCAGGTTCAGCTTTAATAGACTCCTTAGCACTTTCTGTGTGACTAAAACCAATGATGCGTGTGACTGTCTTGCCAGCAGACCGTGTCTATTGTCTTTGGATTATTTAAAAAAAAAAAAAAAAGACATGAATAAGCAGCAACCCTTCCTCTCTTCCTTCTTCTTCTGCCAAAACAACTTGTCTAAGCTGTCTCTGTGTCAAGTCAGAGTGACAGTATAAACTCCACCAGCATAAACTTAAAAGGACAATGTGACGTAGCCTTCAGCCCTCAAACTCCAGATGCTGTTAAAAAAAAAAAAAATAAAAAAGATATTATTGTATAAAACTTAACAAGGACAGAAACATTTCATGGAATCGGACCCAAAATAGCTGCATAAAAATGACAGGGTTTTAAAACTGTTTTTCCTTTCTGGTAGGAAACCATCTGCAAAAATAATCCTCTAGTGAAGCAGGATGACTCCAAAGTCATAAGTAAAATATCATCTAGCAGATTATTTCTTTAGTTATAACCACAGAGATAACAGAAATAGTGAATTAGATGGTTTTGCAGTCCTGTCATCTGAGACAACTAAAGGTATCCTTAATATAAGGAGTTATTTTAATAAGATGGGGACTTGACAACTGTCCCTTTGATCACATATTTTGAATAAAAAGAAGGCAAACATTTCCATAGTGCTGGCAACAGGAGAGCACAAGTCCATTTCCCACCAACCTGGGATCTCTGATCCTGCCAGTAATGCCTTGAATAACCATATTTTCCATCCCAATAGAGCTGGTTTATGTGATTTCTGGAAACTGCTGCTTTTTCCTCAAAACTAACCAGCACCAAACATCAATACCTGAACTGCCATCGAGCTGCAGCACCTTTTTGTTTCCTTGTTGCTAGAAGCCCGAGTTACCAAACCTTGTTGTGGTGTAAGTGAAGAGTTGTACGAGGAAATTTTCAAAGAGCCCAGTGGAGGTGGGCTCCAAAGCTGACGTTATAACATCAGCAGGTCCTCCATATGAGCATACCTCCACATCAGGTGTACCCCCAGGCAAGGCCTGCCTCGACCGCCTCTTTTACACTGATGTGAGCTTATTCATTCCGCTGATGCTGTGATTGCACCAGTGACTCAAGAACTTTTCTCATAACACAAAGTTTAATTGAAGCGTTCATGTGTATGAAGGTAACGCCGGGCATCCCTGGAGATATTTAAAAGATGTGTAGATGTGATCCTTACGGACATCTGAGCAACCTGATCTAGTCAGGGAGGTCCCTGCTTCTTGCAGGGGGTTGGACTAGATGACCTTCGAAGGTCCCTTCCAACCCTAACCATTCTATGATTCTATGATTCTATGGTTTAGTGGTGGACTTGGTAGTGTTAGGTTAATGGTTGGACTCTATGATCTTTAGGGTCTTTTCCAACCTAAGTGATTCTATGGTTTCATCATAGTCATGAGCTGGAACTCAAACATAGATAAATTATCTCCTATCAAGGATGCATTGAGCTCACACTGTCCTTCCAGTCGTTATATTTCTTCTTGTCCTTACTTTCCTATTTGTGTCTATGTGTGTTTCCTTGCAGAAAAGTTAGTTTTACCCAGTCAGCAATGTGCCACCATTCAGGCTCTCTGATGTTATTCAAGCACTTTGCTTCACGCAGTCTTCTCAAAAGAGCCAAATTCTTCTCTTACCTTCAGTGATTGCACCCAGCTGAGGTCAGTCGGACTCACTTCCGACCTAAGGCAGACTAGAGACGGCTCCAAAGGTTTGCTCTGCGTTTGAGGCATGCTGTTCTAGCTGATGTGGCTGACTTGCCCTATTTCTGCTGCCAGGCAAAGCACAAAAGCCGATTCCAGCTGAAGAACCAAGCGCGCCAAAGCCCAGCCCTGGTCCTCCCTGTGAAGAGGCAGCTGCTGGAGATGACAGCACGCAGGAGCGCACTGTTCCTATCACCAGGTAAGTACTCATCCCAATACACAGATTTCTGAACGTGGAAAAGCAAGTTTTCTGTGGTGGAGGAAGCAGGTGATGACTTAAATTGATTATGGTAGGTTTGTTATTATTTTTAGAATTCTGTTCACACACTCATTGTACAAGGAGGATAGAAAAGGTTGGAGAGAAATTAATTCTTCCAAAACAAAATTCTTCTTGTATTAATTTTAAGTAATGATTTCTCTGGTGGTTAAACACACAGATCAATGGCAATGTGTAATACTGCATTTCCATAGTTGTATGTGACTGTGTGATGATCTTTTCTCGTGGGCTTCATGAAAGAACATCACCAGCTGCGGGGGCAGGAGATTGGTACAGAAGAGAAGGAGATGTGGTCTGGGACGTACACAGTGAAGTTTATATTGAGACCACGGAAAGAACTCGTGTGTATAAGACAGAGGAGAAGACTCCAACAAGTAAGGAAGAATTTTGTTTTCTTCTCCACATCCCATGATCATCATTGTCTTTTCTTTTGGTATTAGCTCTTGATGACTGTTTTTTTTTTTAAATACTTCAATTTCTTGAGCAGTAACAGTTTAATAAACTCAAAGTAACAGATTAGTGTGAAGATAAGAAACCTAAAAGAAACGCCACTGTAAAGAACCCCAAATATATGATCAGAGGGCTGGAGCAGCTCTGCTGTGAGGCCAGGCTGGGAGAGCTGGGGCTGTTCAGCCTGGAGAAGAGGAGGCTCCGGGGAGACCTGATAGCGGCTCCCAGTGCCCAAAGGGGGCTGCAGAGAAGATGGGGAGAGACTCTTCAGCAGGGCCTGGTGTGATAGAACCAGAGGTAGTGATTTTAAAATGGAAGGAGGTAGATTAGATATAAGGAAGAATTTTTTTACGCTGAGGGTGGTGGGACACTGGCCCAGGTTGCCCAGAGAGGTGGTGGATGCCCCATCCCTGGAAACATTCCAGGCCAGGTTGGCCGGGGCTGTGAGCAACCTGATCTGGTTGGAGATGTGCCTGCTCCTGGCAGGGGGGTTGGACTGGATGGGCTTTGAAGGTGTCTTCCAACCCAAACTATTCCATGATTCTATATTGTGATATCTTTTGATTTGACATTGAGCTAATGTCATATTCCAAATGCCCCGTCCTGTAAATCCCATTTGAGTAACTCGACCTTCACCAGCACACCATGAACAAAGTTATGGCATTGTGCATGCAGCAAACCCTTGTGTCCCACCAGGTCCTCCCTACATGCAAGTGACGATAGAGGACGTGCAGGTGAATTCTGGGGAGCGTGCCAAATTTCAGGCAGTCATTGAAGGAACACCTCAGCCTACCGTTTTGTGGTTTAAGGTAAGTGCTGGTGTTTCTCTGGCTGAGAATGAGCACCAAAGAAAGGACTGCAGAGCAATATTTCTGTGGGGAAATTCTTTTGGTCTTTCATCCCACATCTGTTACATTGATTCTGGGTCATATCTCTAGACTTTGTTGAACCAACTGCAGCTCTCACTGGAACCACCAACCATGCATCCCACCCTGTGTTGTTGCCAGTATCACTGTAGCTCCTTTTGCAGAGAGGGAAACCAAGATGGTTGTTTTAGAGATCAAGATTGGTTCCTGCCTGAGAGCCACCAAGATCTGTGCTCTAGTTCTGGTGTCAGAGATGGGATTATTAAGAATTAAAATGTTTTTTTCCAATTGTCAACACGACTTCCCGGTATCTCTTCCATAGCTAATTGGTAAAATGAGTGTGACTAAGGATCATGAATATCCGTAGAAAGGAGGGAGAAATCATGTATTATTCCTCAGAATATTGTCGTGCCCCTGAAATAAGCCAATGTTTTTCTATGATTGTAACTCTTCTGTCCAACTAACTGTTTTAGTACATATAAGTTGTATTCCTTTACTTTTTTTTTCAGTATGGGAAGCGGGAGGATGAGCTACTCAAACAAATAAAATAATCTTTAAAAACAAGCAAAAATATAGAGAAGCCCCTCCCACACATGCACACACACAAAGGCACATGGGTGCACCTGAACATTGTAAAAAGAATAAGAACAAGGCAAGAATGTATGATACAGTGTTAATATTCTCACAAGATCTGACATTTTCAGCTCAGAGTTATCCGGAGCTAGCTGAACTTTTGGCTGTTTCCTAACCCACAGGAAAGCTCTCCATGCACTTATCTAGTCTCTTCTTGCACCCATGCAAACTTCATGCACGTACACTGTCCTTTGTCAAAGTGTTCAACCCAAGGACAGCATGTTGCCTGGAGTGACACCTCTTTTTGGCTGTTCTGTACATATCTACCCCAAGCTTCATGTGTTGGCTCTCCCATTGTGTACCAGGGAAAGTCAATCCCTGCCCACTCACTAGGTTATTCACAGTTTTGTACAGCTCTAGCATGTCGTAGTGCTAGAGCCTCCCTTCCAGGCTGAAGAGCCCCAACTTGCTCTGTTGAAGCTGTTACAGAAAGAATATTGCTGCAACCCTGGGCAAATCAAGAATTTATAAGATGATGCTTTCTTTCTTATTATTAATTTCTTCCCTAATGATTTCTAACTTCTGGTATGTTTTGACTGCCGTCACGCGCTGACCTGGTGCTACCATGCCGTGATCTACTGTAACTCAAAATTTTGCTCCAGTGTAGTAAGGAAGAGCTCAGGGCCCAACATTTCACGTGGAGGAACAGGGTTACGTCACTTTACCTTTATCTGTATTATACACATTTCTCTGGCATGCTGAAGAATAAGCCACATAGCCCTGGTGATCCCTCCCAAGCCTGTGTTCCTGCGAACAGGTTCTGAAACAAAACAAAATTGTTGGGTAACGTGGAAGCAGAGAAACAGTTAGCCAGGGGGGACTTCTTCAGCTAGGAATTTGTTATTGAGATTCGCTAGCCTAAAAGATCTATGTTGTAGCTCTGCTCCTGTGTCTTGCTTCTTGAAGAGAAGAAACATCTATTTCCATCTGGAAAATGTCATTTTATTCTTTCAGGGCACATCATTGCTGACAGACAGCAACAGGGTCCATCAAGGGAAGGAAGGAACAACATATTTCCTAGTTGTGGACAACGCTGCCCCAGAAGATGGTGGTGTTTATACCTGTGTTGCCAAAAATGCAGGAGGGGAGGTGTTATGCAAAGCAGAGCTTATCGTACATGAAGGTAATGTCATTCTTTCAGCTGCCTCCACTGCTGCAGTCACCTTCTGGTATCTGCCCTGTACCCCTGTGCACCATTTGTATAATACCAGTATGTCAGGATCCAGTATAAGGGTAAATACCTTGACAGGACAAGGGGTACTGGGTTTAAAATAGAGGGAGGTAGATTCAGACTGGATAAAAGGAATAAATTTTTTACACTGTGGGTGGTGGAGCACTGTCCCAGGTTGCCCAGAGAGGCGGTGGATGCCCCATCCCTGGAAACATTCCAGGCCAGGCTGGACGGGGCTCTGAGCAACCTGATCTGGTTGGAGATGTCCCTGCTCCTGGCAGGGGGGTTGGACTGGGTGGGCTTTGAAGGTCTCTTCCAATCCAAACCATTTTATGATTCTAGGATTCTTCTACACATATATATATATACACACAAATGAAATTTTGTTTTCTCTGCTTCAGACTCCATGATGAACTGATACAATGAGCCACAGAAATAAGTGAGGCCATGTCTCTGGCGTTGTTCTGCTCTTTAGTCTGGCTATGCTGATTGATGTCAGATGAAGATGCAGCCCCAAAGTTCATGTTGGCAGGCTCTGTCGTCAAACAACTCCACTTAATTCTACGTAGAAGTCTAGAGGACCCTTGTCATTTTTCCATCCTTAAATTGTCCTGTAATAACTTTGCACGCTATAGTTGTCTGACTATTAACACTTCTATTTTCCTTCATTTCCAAAGCTAAGAAAGACCAAGCAGCAAAAAAAGTGGCCACCAGGAGAAAACTCCATTCCCTTTATGAGGTTAAGCAGGAGATTGGAAGGTAAATAAATTTTCCAGCTTTATAGTAACACTAATGGAGAATACCTAATTGCGCGTCTGAGCTGCTGAGCATGTGTAACCAGAGGCAGAGGTGGGTCCAACGAAAAGATGAAAGTACTGGCAGAAGCCAGAGGTCACCCCATTGCGGGTCTGCTGGAAACACTTTCCTGAGGTTTATGATAGAGGATGGAAGAGTCCACACAGCCCGTAGGTCCAGGTAGCTCCAACCAGAAAAAATACCAGCTCTAGGCTGGCAGGATCGGTGCCCAGGTTTGGCTCCTCGGCAACGTTGCCATCACAAGCCCATAATGACGAACGTACAAGCCCCATGTTCATCCAGGGGATCCAAGAGCATCAACCTTTGTCAGCACAAGGCTGTATCACCTGAAACAGCTTTTCCCTCGATGTGAAACCGTTGCTTAGTTTTGGAGACAACCAGGAGAGGGCATTAGCACCTCACATAGAGGAAAATCAGCTTTTTATGTTGGAGAATTTAAGCCCCCAGCAGTAGGGAGCTGTCAAAGGCTGGGATGTGGAAAGGTCTACACCTGCTGTGCGGAGGGCTTTGAACCAAGTCTGAGCAAGGGCTTTCCTTTGATTTTTACACAGGGGCTGCTTCAGCTTTGTGAAACGAGTGGTGCATAAAGGGAACAGAGTGTCTTGTGCTGCCAAATTCATACCTCTACGAAGCAAAACGAAGGCTCGAGCGCATCAAGAGAGGGATATTCTCACCTCTCTGTCCCATGACAGAATTACCAGGCTGCTGGATCAGTTTGAAACAAGGAAAACACTGATTTTGATTCTGGAGTTGTATCCTTTTCTGTGCTGCTTCTCAGAGGAGGCTGGGAAGTACTGGGCAGAGCTCATTTGTTAAATAAGTAAGCAATTAACCATTTTTAGGTTTTGCCTGAGGTAAAAGGACACACACAATCTTTCTCTGCACTGCAGGATAGCACAACTCTGTGTGCTCTTCACTGAAGTACTATACTTCTGCTGCTTTCAGAAAAGCCATGATACTTGCATATCCAAGTGCGAATGAGTTGTTAAGCACTAAATCTCTTTTCTGAAATGTCTGGAAGTAAAGAACCCTGTTCCTGTGAGATCCAGTCTGGGTGAACAGACTGGAAATGCATTGCAGGGTAGAAAACAACCAACACATAGATCTTGGCACAAGCAATGCCGCGTTCCTGCGCGTAGGGAGCACAGGTTTAGTGCAGCCCAATTCTGTTACACTTCTGCAAGAAGGACAGTTCCGCAATAGAGATTTTAATTAATTACATGCACATCATGTTGCCTGAGATCGCCTCATGAATTCTGCTCTGTTAGCTGAATAGAGGTCGTTACAAAGTAAAAACGAGCATTTAAATGTAGTTCTGTTTTTCCTTAATGCCGTTGTCAGATGCTCCAGCGAAGAGCTCCTTGACCGTTTGTTCAAGAAGAGCGTCGTCACTGAAGCAGAGGTAATCCTTCTTTCTCGTTTGAAAGCCCAGAATTCGTGGGTACCACCAAAAGTTCCAGCTGCATTTTCCTTTTTCAATATGAGGAATATCTTTGAACCAGTGAAAACCTATTAAAACCGGATCAGCCTTTAAAATGCATCGGCTTTTATTACTAAGTTGAATTTCTTCAGGGAATAACTAGAAACAGCCAGTAGTTTTGACCACCAGCTTTGCATTCAGCCTAATGCAGATGATATTTGCTCTGTTGTCATCATTTCCTTGCTATCTGTCACCTGGAGCTGCTGTATCTTCACTTGCTTACTAACACTTTATCCCCTTGCAGCTGTACTTTAATCCACTCCCTTTCAGTCTCCAAACCAAGGGCTGAAATTATGGTTTCCAAGGGTTTTTTTTCGAGTACCTTGGTGCTCAAAGTTCAGATTGTTTCACGTCTGCCATCTAGTAGCCATGTATCCGATATTTATTGGTAAATTTGATTTTTCTTTGAAATACTCAGAGGGAAATATCATAGTCACCTAATGGTTTGGGTTGGAAGAGACCTGTAAAGATCAGATAACACTATAAAATGTCCAAGGCAGAGGATTTCCAAAGCTGAAGCTAGCTGTAAATCTTCACTCCTTGTTCAGTCACAGTCAGATTGGACCTACACATGGTCAGGAAAACAGGTTTCCAACATAGTTTTAAAATGTATTTGTGTTTTAAATGTGTTTGCCTGATTTACACCAAGCCTGAGTCTGCTTTAGATAAATGAAACAGTTGATGAGCTTCACCACACTTGGGAATTTCTGTATCTCTTTTGTGTGTGTTTGTAAGTTGTGGGTTTTTTTGTTTTGTTTTGTTTTGTTTTGTTTTTAAAGTATGGCCTTTTTCACATATAGAAATCTCCAGCAGGGCACACATGAGGCACAGCTTCATTCCACAGGGTCATGTTTGGTTCACATCTTATTTCAACAACAAGAAGTTTCTTCTAGTTTTAAAAGTATTTCTAGTTCAATCTCTCTCATATATTAAAAATGTTGGTGGAATCAGGGACCCTCTTATTTACTATGAGTGTTTAATAACTGATTTAATTTTTAGGTCAAATTGTACATCAAGCAAATTTTGGAAGGAATCAAATATCTTCATGACAACAACGTCCTTCATTTGGACATCAAGGTAATGTGCAATGGCAGGTCTAGCTTATCATACCCTCTTGTTGGTCAAGGAATGGGCATCCTCTGTTTGAATTATTCTTACTTACAACTGAAAATATTGCCTGCTTTCAATAAAAGTTTCCCCCTTTTATTTTATTTCATTTACTAGCCACTGAATATCCTCATGGTTTATCCTGAAAGGGAAGACCTTAAGCTCTGTGACTTCGGATTTGCCCAAAAGATCACTCCCTTTGAACCTCAGTTCAGCAAATACGGGTCTCCGGAGTTCGTTGCCCCAGAAATTGTTTCTCAGTCTCCAGTGTCTAAAGCAACTGATATCTGGTAACCTGCGGTCTTTCTAAAAATCTTGTACCCAAATGACCTGAATTTCCTTTTATTGTTAATAAGTAAATGGAGTAGGGCAAATAACACAGGAAACGGAAAGTGAACACTGCGAATCCAAAAGCCATCAGGGCTCTCTAAAGCTCCTTCTGTCTATTTTATTCAACCATAATTGAACTCTGACAGCTAATTAATGCAAAGGAGCATCTTAGAGAAGATTACATTTAATGAGGCAGCAACTAGGGAGGATGATCCTAAGAGGCTTTCTAGAAAATATAAACAAACTCAAAAAAAGTCTTTTGAATCCTCTATCTGTGCTTTAAAAGTGGAGGATTACTTGAGAACAACTTTTTAAAAAATGTTGAAGGGGAAAAAATTGAAGGGTGAAAGCAAGAGCTTTTGGGATTTATTTTCCTTGGAAAGGTGAGAAAGTGGTGATCTTACTGTGCCAGGGTGTCTAGTGGCAGGAAGAGGGGCTGTGTGTTTGAGAAGGATGGATAAATAGTGACGAACACCTGACGTTTGTGTTCCATCTCTCCTCAGGGCTGTTGGAGTCATCACATATTTAAGGTAAATCTTCTTGGAAAGACTCATTTGATATCCTTTTGTAAGTCAGAGCCCTCTAGTACCTAGGGATCCTAGGGAAGCACTGAGTCCTTCTATAATGAGCACAATTTCTTCTGTGGTTTTCTCCTTTCCTCACTCTTTCCTGGTTGCCCAGGGCTTTGGTCACTGTCCCTGCTTCAAGACCTGAGAGCTGCTCTCCTTGCAGTTAGCGATGAGAGCGGTGGATGAGGTTCAGTCTTCTTCTTGCTTGTTTTTGCCAACATGCTACTGTAGCTGTGCGAAATCAAACCCTTAATTCCTTCTCTGTGAAAGAGAGATAAATAATTCAGTTAAGTGCCAGGAGACGCTGGGGTGAAAGATGCTCTTTTAGTGGATGCACTGCTCACAAGCATTGCAAGTCCCACGCACGGAGTCCCTCAAGCATTTTAAATCCCCATTTAAGCATTTGTGCTTCTATTATTTGAAAAGTACATCAGTCTAAAGTCTATCTCCTTTTATTAAATAAGCCTAACGTGCAAGTCTCCATTTGCTGGGGAGAACGACAGAGGAACCCTTCTAAATATCCAGAACGGGAAAATTTCATGGACCGTTCCTGATTTTCTTCACCTGAGCGAAGATGCAAAGGACTTTGTCAAAGGGATCCTACAGCAGCACCCCAAGTGAGTGCACTTTTGCGCGTCCCAACAGCCAGCATGCGAAGGTGCTGGTGTCTCAGCAGGCAGAGCTCAGCTCATCAGAGCTGTTCTTTTGAAAAGGAGCAAGCTGAGTGAGATGTGGTGCATTATGCCCTAATTTTTCTTTAATATTCCCAATTACCCAAAACACCATTTGGCAATTGCCAGATTGGCCTATTTCTGGTACGGTGATGTCCTTACTCCCTGACTCCTCCAGGCAGATGGGGTTCTGAAATGATACGGAGAAGAGGGAAGAGCAAGGACTGGTTTAGAGGGAGTTAGGTGATAATTAAATAATATTAACAACATTCATTAAGCAATTTCAAGCACAAAAGGTGGCTTGAAGGCATGTTTGCCGGCGCTTGCTTTTTAATTTCATTTATAGTCTTTCTGCCTGCTGCCAAAGCTATTTTTGCCCTGGCCACCCAAAGAGTCAAAGTCACTCTTAGGGCTGCTCTCGACGCCCGTAAACAGGCTGCCAGCACAGCGACATGGGGTCTTCCTGAGGATCTGCAGGGAGTCTCAAACTGAAAAAGGAGGATCGTTTCACCTCAAGGGAAGGAAACATTGGGTTGAAAGCAACCGTCTGTTTGTTTGGCTTCTCAGCTCTAAAACAGCAGCCTAAGGACACGCACAAAAGTGTAGGCATGTGTCCACATGGAACAGGCACCTTCAGGAATATTTGTGGTTGGAAGTGACTTGCTACTAAATTGGTGATCTTCTCTTTTATCAGAGACAGACCTAGTGCTTTGGATTGTCTTTCCCACAAGTGGTTCATGGTAAGTTTGTCCTAATTTTTTATTAGTCATTAAAAATATTGAATTAGAAAAGACCTTTGGAGTGGCAGCTCTTGAAGCTGCTTGATATTATTTGCTGGTTTGTTTTTTCTGTTGGTCTCCTACTTTCTGTCCTACAGAGAAGCTCAGGCATGGCTCTCCAGAAAGAGGAGACACATTGGTGTTTATATGACAGAATATCTTTTCTTTTGTCATAGTTTAGCCCCACTCAGGACCAGACCACACAGTTGGGCCCAGTTGGCCGCCCAGCGGGAGGCCAGAGGGTGAGGCCTGCAAGGCCCACAAGGCTCGCGCCTCCCCCTCTCTGCCCCCGCTCAGCTTCTTCACTTCTTATTTTTTATTTTTCTGCTACCAATTGGCTCGGCCTTGGCCAACAGCGAATCCGCCCTAGGCCCGGCCGAGTCCACCAGACAAAGAGGAAACTTTAGCAGTTTCTCAGAGAAACTACCACTGTAGCCTCCCCTCAGTAAACAAAACCAACACACCTTTCAAAAGATAAACTTTACTACTGACGTGAGCAGATGTAACATGCCTGTATAGAAAGGAAACCGTGGCTTTGCAGAGCAAAGTTATGGGTTTTATTCCAGTGCCTTAAATCTAAAGAAAAGAGCTAAAAATGAACCTAAAAAAAAAAAAAAAAAAAAAAAAAAAAAA
>WHYT01016994.1:169470-180737 GCA_009806455.1 Tetrax tetrax
TCACTCCAGCTAGGCTCTCATCCGATGAGTTCCATTAATACTCTTTTTCCATCTGCTTTGAGTGGCCAGATTGTCTTTGAAAATCTCGAGCAGGGTTCCGTTCACAACAGCGCGTCCCCTGAAGTTAATATAGTTTCACCTCTGTGAATGAGAGAAGAGAAGATGTGGAGAGCAATTGAGGCCTGGATTGATGATATGTCCAAAAGGGTGGCAATGTGTTATAAAACCAGTATGTGTGGTATTTGAGAGCACAGAAGTTCGTTTTGTAATGCTTGCTTTACCGTACTCCCACCACGTTTCCATCTGATTGTGCTGTATTTTGTTCTGCTTTTCAGCGGTCTCTGATGTGCTATAAATCCATACTGGTAATGCGGTCTATCCCAGAAATCCTAGAAAGGACTCATGACAACACCTCCCTGGCCATCTCCCGACATCTCATTGAAGAAAGCACTTCGTCCAGTACCAGTGGCTCCTCTTCAGACAATGAGAACTCGCATTTCCCCACGAAGAGGCACTTTGGGTCTACACCTGAACTGCACTTGTCCATATTTGATGTACCGAGCCATCAGGAGCCTCCGAAACACACGAGTGAAGAGAAGCACTCCAAAATCTCAGTCCCTCCAGTAAAACCCATGAGGAGGAAGTATGCTTCAATGAAAGGTGAGGTGGGGGACAAATCACCCACAGAAAGCAAAGAGCTCATGGCAAGTATCTTAAAGGAGAAAGAGGAGGGGCTCCATCCCAAACTTCAAGATGAAAGAGCAGAGCAGTCCCAAGGAAGCGGTGCTGCCGAGCCTTCATCAGTGAGGACTTCCACAGAAAGCACATCGCATCTATGCCAGAAAGAAAAAACAGACATAGTTTTATCTGATAAGGACAGAAGTGAAAAGGCTGGGGATGTGACAGAAAAGCCACCTGTCTGTGTTCCTAGACAGAGTGTCATTAAAAGCACCTTCTACAGCCAAGCAGCTGAGCTGCCTGCAAGGGGGCCTTCCTCACCAGGCAGGGAGTTCAGAAGGCACCTGGAAAGAGCCAGAAGGACTTTCCGGAAAGCTGGATATTCAAAGGTGCCCCTCAGTGGTCTCCGTGAACCCCTCCTAGAGCAGTTCGAACTGGAAGAAGAAGAAGAAAAGTCTGACGATGGAGATGATCACAGGGAAAGTCTGCTTGGTTCCTTGACCAAATCAGCTTCATTTGACACTGCGAGGAAGCCACCACATCCTGCCATTGCTGGTGCTAGCCGAAGCCGTTCCCTCGATGACTACAGGCTGAGAGCCTCAAGGTCAGTGAGGGAACAAGATATTTTGGAAGAAGACTGTGATATCTTGTCACAGGAAAGCTGCCCTGAAGGCAGTCACCACTGTGACATTTCTGCAGGGCCTGGCAAGGGATGTTCTGTAGACACTTCAAAGCAAGAGGACTTCAGGAGAGCCAGCAAGGATTGCTCAGAAGAGCAGCCCCCTCCTTCCACACAATGTGAGGGTCATGGATGCCAGGCTGATTCTGTGCAACAGCTAGAAAGACTTCCAGCGTCACCTCATCGGAGCGAGAATAGGAAGCATTTACTGAAGAAGTCCAAAGCTACTTACACTGAGGAGGAAGCTGAAGACCTGGAAGGCAAAAGGACCATTCCAACTGCCCAGTCCTCACATGCAACTGCACCGACAGCTCAAAGACATGAAAGCGCAGAGGCGAAATCTTCCCCTGGCAGTGCTTCCGACCCTGCTTTTCAGGAGAGCAAACAGTCCGTTTCAACTCTCACGCAGCCAGAGGCCACCTCCAAGTCAGCCCCTACAAGTAAGGGGGACGTGTGTCTGCCCCAGGAGTCTGCTCACGGTACCGACACCCATCCGGATCTAAAAGGTGGAAGCTTCCTTATCAAAAGGACAGCGCCAGTTCCACCTTGGAAGGACAAAAGGCAGAAGCATTCACAAGAGAAGCCTTCTGCTCCTAGCATTGCCCACTCTGATCTCGCGGAGCATGAAGGCTCTGCTCTTTTAACAGGCCCACAAACAGAAACTGATTCATTTCTAGTTTGCAAAGGCAAAAGTCAGGAACTTCCTGATCAACGTGTCCCTGCAACTACTGCCTTGGAGGGCAAGCAGCCAGGAACCCTAACGGCTCTGCAAACAGCTGAGGTAGGTGCTCATCAGAGGCTGAAGTCTTATGAAGAGGTGAAATCTGCCGTCCTGAAGGATGGAGGAGCAGGTCTTGCAGGAATCACTCCACTGTCAGCGCATGACGCTGAAAGGGAACGGACAGCTCATAGCAAGGAGAGGCTCGCTGCTCTGAGGAGTGAAAGCCCAGCTGTCGCGGAGGTTGTTCCCAGTTTGGCCCACGAGGCTGAAATTGAGGGAGCTGAACCCCAGAAGGTTTCTGAAGGCAGTGGCATGGTGTCTGCTGTTCTGGAGAGCAGACACCCAGCTAGAACCGTCTCTTCCCAAAATACTGGCCTCCCTTCAGTCTGTGAGAGTGAAAAGCAAGAACATCTGAAGGCATCACTTGGCAGTGAGGTGAGATCTGTTGTGACAGCAAGTGGAGGCCCAGCAGCTGGACAGACTATGCCTGCTCCTTTCCCCAAGGCTGGACATCTGGTGTTTGAGGAAAACAGGACTTCCTATTCCAGCAGCAGAATTTCTGCTATTCTGGAGGGTGGACCTCCAGATGTCTTAACTGCTTCACAACCAGAAGTTGGTCCAGCTTCAGTCTATGAACTAGAACATGAGGAGCATCCAAAGGTTTATGGTGAAGGTAGAGGTGTTGCCTTAGAAAGTGGAAGCTGTGATGCTGGAAAAACTGTCCCATCATCACTCCGCAGGGATCAAAGTCAGGAGCTCTCACATCACAGGTCTTCTTTTTACAGTGACGAGGAGTCTGCTGTGCTGGAGGGCTTAGTGGATGAGATGGTTTCCCTCTCAGAAGAGATGAATGTTTGGGCAGAGTCAGTTTCTGGTGAGGAGGAATGCAGAAAGCACATCTCTTCTCCCACAGAGATGTTCTACAAAGGCCCAGATAGCCAAGCACCCACAGACACCTCCTTCCCTTCTGTACCAGGGGGTAAAAGAGAAGAAGTCTCTGAGCTGGATGAACTTGCAGAACCCTATCTCACCCTGAGTGAGGAGTCAGTGGTACCGGAAAGGCAGGGAGCACAGACGGTTCCTCGCCAATGTGAGCATCTGGAGGACTTAGCCTTTGAGAGTCCCACTTCCAGCCAAGTGAGCGTTTCCTCAACAGACAGCTTGGACGCCGGAACAAGACCCAGTCAAGTGTCAGTGAGCAAGGATGCTGGTAAACACGCAGAAGTTTCTTTAGTGAAAATCAAAGACCTGTCGGACGAAACACCCACGCTTGGCAGTGGAACTCCCAAACTGGACATATCAGAGGTAGAGCCTGCCTATTTGAATTTCTCTGACTTGTATGACATTGTCTATTTTCCATTCGAATTTCTGAACTACAGGAAGCCTCCACCCAAACCAACTGGTAGACGGTTTATACCTTTTGGTGAAAGGGCACGGTCACCTCCCGCAGGACATCTGCATAAGGATAAAAAACTGTGCATCAGAGAAGAGGCAGAGGACAAGAACAGGAAGACCCGTTTGGAAATATCCGAGGATTCAAAGGCAACTAACTTATTATTCATGGGGAAAGGCTCAGAGAGCCATAAGGAAATGTATGGTCCCCAGAAGGACTCAAGTGGTAAGCAGAAAAGCTCCTTCTACAACAAGCCAGGACTTTTTAAGCCGTATGCAAGGTCTCATTCAGTGGAGCAGTCAGCGGAGCTGAGCCTGAAGAAGAAAGTAAAAGCTTCTGTTGCCCATATTTCAAGAATTCTGAAAGGAAAGACATCTCCTGAGCCAGAGGCAGAGGAAGGTATGTATTTTACTCTGTGCCTTCACAGATTTTCTGCTATAACTGAGCTCTCTAAATCAGCCTTTTCCTTTCTGCCCAGCATTTCTGAGGCCATGGTTAGACAGTCCTTGCAAAACTGGCAGTGGCAGGTTATGAAATAAGCTGTCTTCACCACTAGCTCTCTGCCACTGGCTCACTTCAGTGCAGAGCCAGCTGCTGAGGGTTAATCTCCTGTCTGAATTTGTGCTAAAGCAGATGAGGGTTGGATGACGCTTTCCTTGCTGCAGTTTCTTCTGCAGTTATCATCTGACTATAGCAAATCTTTAAAGTGAAAGTGATTGGGAGAAAAGTGGTGAAGTCACCCTGGCTACCTAAATTGATGACACTGGACAACAAAATCTGTCCTTTCTTCTCTGCCATCCCTAGATATGCCCTGTTCTTCCAGGACATCATTCTCTTTGTAACAGCTGTCACAGCCTTCCCTGATGACTGAAGGCTCGTTCACAAGGAAACTTGTGACTGCTGAGCTGTTTATGTGCAAACAGCAGACCTGTCTGCTCTAAATGGACGCCACATGGAGAAGGGTGGCCTTGAATGACTTCTCATCCTTTCCTTGAAACAGAGTTTGGTGAGCTGGGAAGTGAGGCAGTAGAAAAAGACCAGTTAACAGGAGCTGAGGGATCTCAGAAGAGGAAATCGGGACTGTCTTCATTCAAGTTTTCAAGCCTCATGCCAAAGGAGAAAGGTATTGCTATTGCATAAGTCATCAATTAGTTTTATCATGAAGTCATAAATGAACACGACAGTGCTGTGTGAGGCCAGTTTCTAATGATGGATCTGCAATGATCGTCTTGAGATGACCTGGCCCAACTCATGCAATATGAGACAGCCTCCTCTGTTTACTGCATAAGTACTGTCCTTGCTAAAACTGTCTTGTCTTGGCATTGCTTGAAATTTGAGCCATTCTAGGAAGCCACTGCAGAGGAATAAAATCTATTTGTAAGCTAGAAAGAGAAGAAATGGAGTATCCAAGGGTGAGATGGCAGAAGCAGGGAACTGTGAATTCCTACGCTCCAGTCCTGCACGTGTGTGTAAGGGACAGACACACTGCTGTAAGAGGCAGAGCTGTGAAATGAAAAATGGTGGGGTAGCTCCAAATGGCAGGGCAACAAACCTCCAACCTTGCTTTTGCCCAGGCAAGTTTCCCCTGGGATCGAGCAGGAGCATTTTCCGAGCTCAGGTGAATGCCCCAGTATACAGGAGAGCCCAGCCAAGCACTGGGAAGGGCAGGTGTGTGGGGCTGGCAGCTCCTGGCCGCTGCAGAGGAAAAGCTCTGAAGAAACACAGAAGAAAACCTGAGCTCCTCCTTTCCCATGGAGACAGCAGCAGACTTGATGCTCTATGTTTTCTTCCTTCTTCCATATCCGTATCCATACCCATATCCATCTTTTATGTCTTCTTCTCTCTTCTTGTGCCATCTTGATCTGATCCCCTTGTCCTTGAAATACCATAATTTAGTTTGAAATTTAAGCTAGGCCAGAAGAAAACTCCTGCTGTGACATGCTCGCTCTCTCCTCTGAGCTGTACCAGCAGCTCTGGGCAATGCAGATGTTTCCCATGGACCAGTGACCTGTGGTCAAAGGAATGCCAGAGCATGAACAAAATGTTCTCGAACCGATTAAAAATGCATTCTGATGTCCTGTGTGCATTTAATTTCCACACAGTCTTCCTGGCCACTCTGAATCGCTGCTTTTTGTCTTCTCTGCAGCACCTTCCTTCGTTGAGGAGCTCATCGATCAAGCTGCTGCCATCGGACAGTGCGTGACGCTGTCGTGCCGGACGGCAGCTCACTCCTCCCTGCACATCAGCTGGTTCAGAGGTGAGGTCGGCATCCCTCAAGGGAGTCCCTAACCTCTGGGAGAGGGGTGCAGGGAGGGTTTTAGACACCTTGGTATAAATTTGCAGGGTACTTATCTCTCCTATCTCCTGCTTTTCAGATGGGACAGCTGTCCACAGCAGCAGCCGGATCCTCATCTCCACCACACTCAAAAACTTCCAGCTGTTAACTATTCTCTCCGTCACTGCCGATGATTTTGGTATTTACACCTGTGTGGCCACAAACTCCCTGGGCTCAGCATCCACCTCTTGCATCGTAAGAAAAGCAGGTACGAGAAGAAGTAGATACATTTATTTTATTTTATTTTTTGTGTCCACGGTAAGTGGTGTGTGCAGAACTGGTAAGCTCTTGAGGGTTTATCCACCGTCATATTGTTGGGGTTTTATTTATGCTAAATGCAAGGACCTAGCTGACATCAGGAAACCCTGCAGCTTGAGAGTCAGAAGCAGAGTGGATTTAAAAAAAAAAAAAAAGAGGACCTCTGTAATAGCTAATGCAGCTGGCATTCAGGAGCAAGGACAGCCAGATAGATGCTGAGGGTTAACAGGCTTCACAAACCTCATTTAGTTTGGCAAGCAGATTTTGATGACGAAAGCCACCTCAGGTTTGGAAAACAGCAGTACTTCTGCGCAAAAATGTGACATGGGAATGCCTGTGAGGTGACATTTCTGCGGATAGGTTCAGAGGGCAGTCTTGTCCGCTCTAGTCCACAGCCACAGCTCTTGCTGTCTGATAGCGTGGCATATTTTGTAGGGTTCATTCCTTCCTCTTCACTCTTTAGTCCCTCTCCTGGACTCAGAGACACTCCAGTAGCCATGTGGTTCTAGAATCAGACTTCAAAATCTTAATGTTGAGTTTAAATTAGGCATGGCTAAATTGCTGTTGCACTAGTGGGTGTGTGTATATATATTTTTGCAGCGTTATTGCTAACAGTCACTGGGTTTTGTGCCTCCTCTCACCAGAGATTCCTCCCAGCCCTCCACCCCCTGACATCGTGGAGGTCTACGGGGATGGAGCGCAAGTGGTCTGGAAACCTGTGGAAACCAACATCCCCATCCATTACACCGTCCAGTGCAAGAGCGAAGGTAAAGCGGAGCGCTGTCCTTACACCATCTCGATTCGTACGATGGATGTTTCATTCTTATTCAGAAACAGCCTCATTTTAGCACACACCTTTAAAGTTAAGAATGAAATTCGTACCACTGGCTGGCTAAATCAGCCTGGAATGCGCATGCTCATAGAAACGTTTTGCTAAAGTGCGACTCAAACTAGGTCGCATGGAAGCTGTGACCAGAAAGTGAACAGCTAGAGAATAATATGCGTGGCTGGTGCCGGATACGCAGCCCTGAGTAATCCTCTCCAATTACACTCCTGACAACATCACACACTAATAACGCCCAGCGACGACAATCAACGGGCAATATCATCCTCTACGCAGGTTTTCTGTAAGGTCTGTGAGAAAGAAGGTCTACCAAAAAGGCAATTCACCCTATGCTGAACAGCCATGCTTTCTATTTCCATTGATTATGCAGGAAGCTTAGGGCAAACAGCCAGGGCAAGAGGAGAAAAGTTTGGCAAAACTGCATCATCCCTTTCATGTTCTCCTCCAAGGCTTGGTCCCGAGCTTGATGAAGTCAGTGGATGTTTTCATGTTTATTTCCGTGAACTCTGAATCAAATTCCCAAGCCTGTTCCATCTCTCTTGGGACTGTTTTTGCTGTTATTATTATGAATGCTACGCCTGATAGTAATTTCTACTGCACACAGACACAGCCCTTTGGATTCAACTGCTCCCTGTTCCTTTTTTTAATTCTCCAAACATACACGCACTGCTTTCTGGATTAGCATCAGTATGGGCAGCAGCTTTCTGCCTTTTCACCCTGGAGCTGGTGCCAGCCACTTCTCTTCCAACACAGCTTGCTTTATTATTTCTTTTGACACAACTGTAGATGAGTCTTTGGAGACGATACAAAATGCAAGTTGTTCCAATTAGGAAGGAAAACAGGAAACAGTATCTACTATTTTCCATTGCATCTTGTGTACTTGGCAGGAATATGCAAAGTCCTGTTTTCCTGAACACAGGAGGATTAAGAAAATCAGAAAAAAAAAATGCCTTCTACAGACACTGTTCTCTGGTTCTAAGCTGTACCTGCTCCTTCTCACACATACACAGTACCCTGCAAAGTCATTGACACCTTTGTTTTGGATGGTGAATCATTTCTTGTCCTATGGTTTTAGGCTCTCTACCAGTGTTTATCTGAAGGAAAGGATGGGTTTAATCTCAGGTAGTTTCAAGGACATGAGTTCAGCCTTGAGCACAGCAGCAATGGCAAAGTATGGTACCCAGCATCATGTGAAATGAATGACCCTTAAATTGTTGCCAGTGATTTTCTACTTCACACCTTAGTCCCATGAAGTCCAGAACGTACCTACAATTTCAATTCCCTGAGAAATCATCACAAAAGCTGAGGAAACCTGCCCACATTTCAAACACAGGGTTTGCTAGGAGAGTGTTAGTGGATCGTTCTGTCCTGAAATCCTGCACCTCATGGTTTCAACTGGATTCAAGACAGGGCCAAAGGGAAAAAAAAAGAACTGTGCTTTTGCTAGTCTTGTGTTTGGCATTCTTGATGTATATTTGCATTAGAGATTGGTGGCATGAATTAGATAAACAGAAACCATACAGGAAATTTTCACCATTCCTCTGAAACAACATTGCCACGCCTCAGACTGATTAGATATAAATCAGCTGATATCAGAAAAGATGAGTTTGGCACATGCATGGCGAGCAGCGCCACACACAAAAGTTGGCCATAGTAAGTCAGTTTTTCCTTCATCTGCAAGATTCCATATTCTCCAATTCTCCATATTACCAGCACATAAGTAAAGCTGATTAAAAAAAAAACCCCAAAACCAACAAAACCCCAAAACTAAAAAAAAAAAACAACCCCACGATGTGACCATCTGAAATGAGTCCTAATCTCTTTTTCTGTCTTTCCTTGGCTAAGACGGGGAGTGGACGACTCTTGCTTCTGACATATCCGACTGCTGCTACTACGCCAAAAACCTCTCCAAGGGGTTCACCTACTGCTTCAGGATAGCCTGCACCAGTACAGCAGGAATGGGCCCATACAGTGACCCATCTGCCAAAGTGAAAATCACCGGGAAGGATCAAGTGGGTAAGATCAACTGCCAGGAAAGCACCGTGGTTTTGTCTGCATCAAAACAATTGCACCCTTTTGGATGCGGGTCCAGGAGCCAAGAGCAAGTGGATCAAGACCGATTCCACTTGGCTCAGGGTGGTTTAGGGCTTCCTCCTCTTTGGCTTTCATATTTAGAAGGAAATTATTTTCTCATTCTGGACACAGTTAGGGGAATATGTGTAAATATATAATAAATATATTTAGCAACCTGATCCAATTGGAGATGTCCCTGCTCCTTGCAGGGGGGTTGGACTGGATGACCCTTGAAGGTCCTTCCCAACCCAAACCATTCTGTGATTCCATGATTCTAAATAAATAATAAAATAATAACAATATGTCAATATATAAAAAACATAGTAATAAAATAAAAATCTGGAAACTGTAGATTACTCACTGAAGACACTCTCAGTTTTTGATGTGAGATCATGAGGAAACAGGGACAAGGAGTGTGTTCCTGAAGGCACTGATCTGTGGGTATAGATCTGCCACTAGTGAAAGCCCTGGACCTGCTCTTTGCTATGAACTCAGTCCTAAATTCAGCAGATAACTTACGTGTTCTGGGGTTTTGTACTGGGAATTATCACCCTACCGTGGTGCATTTTTCAGCTATATTTTGTCTCTGAAGTAAAGAAAGCTCAAGTTATTATTTTATTCACCTGTTTGTATACTTTGTACTATTCACACGTTTTTAAAATTAAGAAATCCATAACCCCACAGCAAAGCTATCCTTGTAGCTAAGGAAGTATCCTTACTGCCAAGAAGCGGAAATTTTCTCCCAGTGGAGAGGATTATTCTGTAAAAATCAGTTCACAGAGATATTTTTAACTCACCTTAAATCCTCTGCTTTCCCTTGGCCCAGGAGTCATCAACATGTCTCAATGCGCCCAGCATTTCCAAGCAGATGTTTTAATGTGTCAAGCATGCTTTAATATTTCTGGGAGCACTTGGACACAAGCGCATGCCGGAACCAGAACAACAAGTTTCAGCTGCTGCCCTGAAATATCCAACAAAAAGAAGTTTCTAATTCTTTGTCAGTGTCTTACCATGCCTTGATGGCTTGTTCTGTGAGAAGATAAGAACCTGTGGCTGAGATGTTTGATATCACAGCACACGACATACAATCCACCTCATAGTCTGGAGTGGTCACAGCAGGGAATTACTGGGTGGATCATGCAGAATTTGTTGTATTCAAACAGCATTGGGTGCCACAGCTGGGAGGCAACCTGCAGGCTTGTCTGGAGAAAGCTCTGCTGTTACTTTCATCGTTGTTCACAGATAGTGGGGAGTGGCTCAGAGAGGCTCCAGTTTCCAGACAGAGGTGTTTTCCCACGTAATCTATGTTGCTTTTTTCTCTGTAGAGCTTCGTGCTGCAACACAGAGCTTCCCATCCGTTGCTACTGAAGAAGAGAGCGAAATAATCGCACCATCCGAGCCCTTCCCAACCTACCAGGCCTACGCCTTCCAAACAGAGATCAAAAGGTAACGAATCCACCTGAGCACTCAACCAGCCAGAGGGAAATGCCACACGTTGCTGGAGTTTAGAAAAGTCACTGTTATAAATGCACTGCTCACTTACTGTCACGGCGTTTTGTTGAAAACACCTCCACAGCAACACATATAAACCTGAGATCATTGGCCGAGCAATCTTCATCCTGGTTTGGTAGGATTCAGGTGTGGATTTTCTGGGTGAGCAAAAGGGCCCGTGCTGGGCACCAGGATGGTCCCTTGGTATATTGCGAAGTGAGCCCAGGGCTACCAAAGGCTCCTCTCCTTGCTGCATCAACCTTTGCAGCTACCAGTTTCAGACATGGGGTTGGGATTCAACTTTCTCTGCCGAGAAGACAGGCACCAACTTCTGTTGCAAACAGGAGGCAGCTGCCTGCAGGGAGCAGTTCTCTTGCTGGAAGCACCATGAGCCACCTTCTCTCTCTCCAAAGGAGTTAAGCTCTCACTCCTGCAATTTAAAGTGACTGGACAACTCAGAGATACAGGAAACTGTGACAATAGAGAAGAGGAGGCTCCGGGGAGACCTGATAGTGGTCTTCCAGTACCTCAACGGGGCCTACAGGAAGGATGGGGACAGGCTGTTCAGTAGGGCCTGTTGTGATAGGACAAGGGGTAATGGGTTTAAATTAGAAGGAGGTAGGTTTAGATTAGATATTAGAAAAAAATTTTTCACAATGAGAGTTGTAGAGCACTGGAACAGGTTGCCCAGAGAGGTGGTGGATGCCCCATCCCTGGAAACGTTCAAGGCCAGGCTGGATGGGGCTCTGAGCAACCTGATCTAGTCAGGGAGGTCCCTGCTTCTTGCAGGGGGGT
>WHYT01016995.1:1248-49484 GCA_009806455.1 Tetrax tetrax
CTTTTTTTTTTTTTTTTTTTTTTTTATTTCCTGAAGCAATTTGGGAGTTTCTGCAAAGAGAGGAAATCTCTTGAGATGATGGAAAAAAATGTTTATATACTGCCCCATTTTGTTTCCTTTTTTTTTTTTTATTTCTGGGTGTCAAAATAGAGACGTGTGTAGGAAAAATATGTAGTTATTTGGAATGGATTTTGGGGAGTGAAAGTAGTAATACCATAGTAGGTAGCTGTCCATACTCCAGTAGGTAGAGATAATACACGGCCAGTCTCAAATGACTTTCCAGAAGTTATGTTCCGTCTTGCTAGTGTTCTGATAGAAGCAGGAAAAGATATTTCATTTTCTCCCCCTTTATCATAGGAGTAATTTATGATACTTCAAGCTTGTTGTATTTTGTCACTTTTACTCTCCATTCCTATTCTTCCCAGTGTTTTTTTTTTTCTTTTACCTTTCTATCTGGGAGTACTTCTGACACATATCACTGTGACAGCCTGCATGAGGATTAACCCTACTAACCTTAATTATCATCTTCATTTTATCTTTTGTTAAACCAAGAATTGAAAGAAAAAAATCATTTAAATAGTTAGAAATTACTCAACTGTTTGCTGATGGGTTGACTAGCTTTCTTGGTTCTTTCTCCTTTTTTTTTTTTTTTAATTACAAGAACTAAAAAAATGCAGAATTCTAACCATTAATACCTTTTCTTCATATTATACATTTTAGAGAGAAGTGAAATTCCACTTCACAGGAGTAACATTTTTTTCTATAGGTTTTTCAACGGAATTAGAGTATATATCTTCTGGAATAGCTGGACAGGATGATGACTAGTACTGTATGAAGTGCTAATGAACAGCAAACATAAACAGGAGATTGACAGTCAGTGGATTGGCAAAAAGCCTATTTATGAAATGTAGCAGTGATGTTGTTCTAAAATTATTGGAATCTGCCTAAAGTCTACATCTCTGTTCACATTATTATTCCCATTTCTTTCTCTTCATTCACATTTTGCCTCTAAATTAGAATGAAATGTGCCTACGCAGTCATGTCTTTCCACCTGTCACAGAAAACAAATGGTGCCTAAATGAGATGTATACTTTGTTCAGACAGATCACAGACAAATACATCGGGCCATTGGAGTTTGTGTCCCAAAATATCCTAGCAGGGTGGGAGAATAAATAGATCCACCAAATTGGCTCCATGAGTTTCAGAATGCATATTTGAGAACAAATCTAGGAAAAACTAAACTTGAACATTCTAAATAGATAGATAGATAAAGATATTTTACAGAGTAACAAGGGCCAGACTGTGCATAATATATAGCCATACCAGAGAAAACCCAGCAGAATGTAGTATAAGACAAAGAACATATGGAAATGTGAATCTACCAGTGATGTAAAAACTCAGCTGTGACAGCAAGTTTAAAATCATTATGTGTTCCACAAGATATGCTGTAGCACTCTGACTTGACACGTCCAAGCCAAGACAATCGAGTCAGAAAATTAAGTCAGTGAGGTAAAGCAGGACTGAAACAGCACTTCTACATTATTTTATTTTATTTTTATATTACTTTATATTATTTTACTTTTTTAATTATTTGACATAACTATATTATTATTATTTTATTCTTTGTTTTACTTTCTGTTGTTATTACCTTATTTTAGGAAAATTCAGGTCAATTTAAAGTAACTCCTCTATATAAATTCTGTTATCTTACAGAAATTATTAGATTTCTCAGAGAAGTAGGTACTTTGCAAAGATGATTATAGAAACTGTCCGTAATGAATTTATCTCTATCTGAGTAGAGTTATGCTGCAATGATAAAAAGCTAATGGTGAAAGTATAATCATAAACAAAACTGGTGGATATTTGTTTAAAACACAATCTGGGAAAATAAAGAACCAGTGGCTTCCTAAATTCTTATGTAGCCCAATATAAGACCATTTGAATTCAGTAATGAATCATACGGTCTATAGGGAGACCCCTTTACCTTGACAAACATAGTTGTCCATCATCTTTTTAGGACACACAGTAAAGCAAACAGAAAAACAAACACAGAAATAAACCCTCTATTAAAGGTATTTGAGGGATACACTGTGTATTCATTGATTGAGAGAGAATCAAAATCACAGTTCTGCAGGAGGAAAAAAGATAACACCTGAAAAAATAAATACCCATTCAATCATTAAAAAAAAAAAAGGATACTAGTGATTTTATTATAATAATAAAACAAACTTAAAAGAGGAATAAATTTAAGAATGTATTAGAGTAACATTATAATTCACTATGTGCACCATATAGTAAAATTACACATACGGTCTTAAAGAAAGGCCATACTATTTTGTACAAGGAATCAACTTTGTACAAAGATTTTTACATCCTGTTACAGAAAACAAGTAAAGATAAATTTAAATATGATCTATGTGCTCTGTATACTAATGAATCTACACATACCTACTTCTGTTTATGAACAATGAGAAAGTTCATGGTTTTGTAATAGAGTTCAGTAGCCAAAATGAAAGTGTTCCATGTCCATAATGAGATTAATTGTAATTCTGAAAAAAAAACTTTTTAAAAAAAAAAAAAAAACAGGCTTATTTTTCCACTGAAATATCTCAACTTTAGAAAAACTATTTCTATTACAGATAGATGATCAAAATCAAGGTCTATTTCCTTCACTTTTATTTGTAACGTACAAGGAGAGAACAATTGGAGGAAATGATTTCTTTCTTTTCTCAGATTTCATGTTTAAAAATACTTACTTAACCTTGCAAGGCAAATTGGCTTGTGTCTTACAAGTCAGAGCTGTCTTTTAACTCAAATGTAATGATTTAAAAAATAGTACAGCTCCCATCTGTGGTTTTGATATAGTCTCTTCTGAAAAAAAATGTGTTATCACTTCTATTTAGAATGTTGCCTTGCAATTTTATAACAAAATATTCACACAAAGCAGTCCTCTATGTCAGTTAAATCATGCACACACATTCATGCATGTGTGTGCATACGTGTAGACACACACACACACACACTCCCTCTCCTGGCTACACATTTTATACACTTTATCACACCTACCAGATAGAAGAAAGAATTAATTTTGGCAATTGTTTGTCCTAAAGTCTAAGCCCAGAAGTTGGCACATACATGATTTTGCATGTCGTCTTGACTAGTGTCTTTCACAAGCAAGGCATTAACTTTCCATTCAACATTCACCTACTACAAGGTTAGAGGAAGAGTACAGATAATGTTGTGAAAGTGATTTTTTTTTTTCTGTCATGTCTTGAAGCAGAATTATTTCTACTGAAACTTCCAATGATAAGAAAATCAAAATCTCTCAAGTACATAACATGTAAAAGTTTTCCCACAAAATATTTTCTAGAAAATCATAAATACTCAATTTTTATGCTAGAATGGTGTTGAAAAATTGAAATGTGAATGATTATCATTGACACTATGAGTCCTACTAATTTTTATATCAGATTTTCTTTATTTTCCTTTATTTTCCCAGTAAAGTATATGTTTTTCATAATACCAGGATGAACTCCAGCTGAACTTTGAAATGTAAAATTAGTTCTTCTTATTCAATGCATTATAATAAGAAAATAATTTTTTTTTTTACTAAATTTAGTAAACAGCTGTATCCTTGCACATGTAATTTTGAACACAATTTAGAGACAAATCAGTTGGAAAACTATATAGAGGAATATACCTTGGTTTGAGAAACTTCTAATGCTGACTTTGATTTATAAAATCTAAACCAAACAAACATAAAGACAATTAACTTGCATAACAGATCCCTGGTTGAAATTGCAAGAATATTTGTTAGAAAAATAAATAAAAATCTGATTCTGCTTCAGCTGATGCACAGTTTGTCAATCACATTACTCTAACAAGGAATTTAATCCACTACCTTTTAAGTTCATGTTTGGTTATAGGAACAGGAGGAACCAGAAACACTAGGATATGGGAATTAATGAGACACAATACATGACAACTGTTTGACCTTTCTTAGAATAGATTCCAAATTTATGTGGATTTCTTACATTTCTAGGTATGCTAAACTTGGGTTGCAAATCAAGCAGACACTTTGTTGAACTGACAGGCTACAACAATAAAAGTAGTCTACCTTTCCTGCACCCATAGGTGAGAAGTTCTGTGTTTTTAAAACAGGCTGCTATGCATGCCTGTCCTGTAATTGGGTCTGCCTACCATTGCTAGTTTACATTAATACAGTGTAACCTCAGGAGCTGTTGTAGGAGTATATCTAAAGATAACTTGAGAGCAAGAGTACTGAAAACTGTTCCCTTTTTTTTGGTACTTCTGGAATGTAGTTCATTACACAGCTTAGTTAGGAGTATTAACATCATTTTGTATACCCAGAACATGCTACTTGTTGTGGGTTTAAGTACTCAAATCATAAACAGTTTGCCACCTAAGTAAGTGTCATTCCAACAACATTATACAACAGGTTTCTTACAAAGCAATCGTGCAGGATGTGGAAGACCTGGGTGTCACGTCTACTGCAGTTTAACAACAGATTAACAATCTCTTTTTAGGGCCAAGGGATGCTTTCAGCAAGGTGATACAGTATCACTATAAGAAAATGAAATGTTCACGTCATTAGTCAGTGTCCTTCGACAAAGGGAACCTTTTGGGGCTGAAGGAAAGCATAAAATTCAGATAAATTCTTTCATGTATAAAAGGTTATTATCTATTGTAATATAAGATATCATTAGGTAAAATGTCTTGTAATGCAAGCTAAAATAGAAGAACTGGTAGATATCAAATTAAAAAGTACGTTAAAAACAGACAAAACAATGCATTTCAAAGAACACAGCTAAGTAGTGGAATTGAGTGCTGGATATTTGTCATACAAAGTATTTACAGTGGTTCAAAATGCAACTTTGGAAATTGAAGATGTAATCTAAATTTGAGATAGTCACCTCAATCTCTGCAGTTTCTTTAACCCGCCCGCAGAGTTTCTGCTCCTCTCCATGGACTACTGAGGTTGAATAAGAACACAAGCTCAGATGTAGAGCTGTGCGTATGGATCGCAGACTCCTAAAATTAGACAATATGTTCTTTAGTAAGGTACTGCTTCTTTACTAAGAAGTCTAGGTCACTAATCTCTGGAAGCACTTGGTGGATAGCAGGGAAGTAAGCATTTACCTTGTTTAGGTAGATGTTTAGTAAACATTTACTCTTGTTTATGCTTCTATATTGGCTACTTTCAGAAATGGGATAATGTTTTAGATGAATCTTCACTCCAAATGAGCATGTCATTTATTTTTGCAACAGGTGTTAACCTTCCTAGGCCACAATGAAAACTGATCTGGTTGCAAGGAGCAATAGATTTCAGGTATATTAGGAAATAAGAAACTTGTGTATCTGTGGACTTTAATCTGAGCGTCCGAAGATGCTAATGTGCTCAGATTTTTTTTTCAGGTATCCTACCTTTCTTTTGTATTTGGACCTATGTTTTCTGGCTATGCCTTTATTTTAACGTTGAAGGATATATCTGAGTGTAATATACTGTCTTGCCATAGCTAGTTATGTCTGCATTACCTGTAAGAGGAAGGCTGAACCTTGAAACTGCCTCTTTATGGGTTTAAGGTATAGTGGCAGAAGACAATGTGCTTGGAGGATAAATCCTGAAGACAGTATGAGGCCTTCAAGTATGATGACACTGTGCACGTACCTTTGGAAGATATATCTGCAGGAACAAATGTACCCACTTCCGTATTGTAGGTTGGTCAGGCTCCAAAACTAAAATAATCTATTCTCATTTGCACCAAAGCTGCCACACCATTTTGGAAGTCCTTTGATGCATGATAACATATTCTAAGGTAGTAAAAATTAAGGTAATTACATTAACTTCCATGTAATATTCTATTTCTGTACTTTTTATTTAGAACATTCTTAATTCAATTTTTCAGCTTATTTCCACATTCCCCTGATTTCTTCCTTCGTACTTATTCAAAGGATTTTTTTTGATTTATTTGCTCGGGTGTCATTTTGAAAGAGAGTCAGTGTGGTTTTGGTTTCCTAACTATAAAACCTGTGTCTGGGATTTCTGAGTCTAATCCATAGTATTCTGCAGAGAAATAATAGCTATTCTGACTGAGCTGTGTAACAGCTGTAATCCTGAAAAAAAATGGCTGTTCTGTATGTGCAGTTTAATAGCATAGCACAAATTAAATGAGTTCAATGTGTTGATGCATTGGGGATGCATTTAGTGTACTATAAATTCCCAGTGAATTTGGTTTGCTCAGGCATAGTGACTCTGATGCCCTTTTGATGTATTGTATGACCTGCAGAACTGACTTGCAGTCCTCCAGAATGTTTTACATTTATAGCATATCCTCTATTTCAGCCTCACTGTTCAGGGAGTTGTACAGCACATGCATAAATGACACGGACACGCATTTTTCATGGAGTTTTCTAGACAGAAATAGAAAAGTTTTATATACACATTTGTGTGACTCAGGTGCAATCACCCATAACCCTTCCCCACCTTGTAGTTTGTGGTTGTTTCTGCCCTTCATTTCACCTCTTATGAGGTTAGAATCCAATTTAATCTCTTCAGTTCATTCTTCACACACTAGATGTTGACTTGTTTTAATTACTATTATGGCCATTTTTTTTTTCTCTTTTCGACAGTAATCGGTCTCTATTACGTTATAATTTTTCACAGCCTAAATCCACCTATTTCATTAGAATACAGTGAACCTATTTAACACTCTTTCAGAGGAACAGATTTAATACCAAGGAAAAATATCTTCAGTGCTGGAAGCCCAAGTTTAAGATGTAGACATAAAAATACTACAGCTGGGCATTTTCCTCACCCACTAAAATGACAAAGCTGCATTTAAAGTTAAGAAACTGTATACACAACAGATTGTTGCTATGGTAGTAATGCTGTTCTTTCTCATCAAATCATTCCCTTGTGTGTTAGGTTGCATTTTGTTTGCAGTTTCTTCTGTTCTTTTGTCGTTTCTTGGCATTATGTCATGGTAAAAAAAGAATTTTAGTTAAGGTTTAGGATTGAATAAAATAGGGATGTATGGATATTTTATTGTAATTGTATTAGGAATTCTATTGATAAAGAGAATTTCTACTTGCTTGTTCCTAGTCACATACAATTTGTTTCTGTACAGTATAATTCCATTATATATTAAGGTTTTTTTTTCAGTTCTCCCATTGTAATTTTTGTTTTCCCTTGAAGACCAAAAAGGAAAAAAACCCCAAATTTCTAGTGTCCAAATCAATCCCAAACTGGTAACACTGCGAAATCACAAAGCATGCCACAAATACAGATCAGGACAGCTACTGCAGAAAAGTGTCATCACAGAAATCATCTTCCAATCTCTTTCCCTTTTTTCTTCTATCCTTTGAGAGTACAGAAGTCACTTCCTAAAGCATTCTTCAGACACTAGTTGAGCGTTTTCAAATTTAGGTATATTGTTTAGGTGTCTGCCCTCACTGGGTGCTTGCTAGGATAAATATAAATCTTCAGGAGGGTAATCACACAGGTGCAACAGAGGACAACTGCCTTGCACAGGTGTGTGCCTTTGAGGCACAAGGGAGGATTACAGTCCAACCATACTAGGATATGATTTCTCCCGTTCTAAGTGTTGAACACCACAATCTTTAGTGATTAAAGTTAAGGAATCTGAGAGAAGTAATTTCTATTAAGTGTTTTTGTTTTAGCAGATCAGCATGGGTTAAAATGAGCACTCATGTTATGTAAGAACTACTTCTAAATGACTCTGGAGAGTGTCGTATAGATACATTCCCTCAAACTACCTTTCCTACAATAAATAAAGCAACAAAGACATATGGCATTTTTGACAGGTTGGCTAAGAAAATTGTCTCTTAGGCTATGTGTAAATAACCATCTGTAGGTCTATTCAGACTGAATACCCATAAGGCATCATCTTAAAAGCCTAACACAAAGGTGTGTATGAATGTCGCTTTCTTCCAAGCTCCATTTTCAGTATGTTCAGTATCCTTATATTGTGAAAGGCTATAACAGGAGTTTCATGAAGCGTCATGGTGATCCTCTCAGTTAACTGAAAACCTCTAAAACATCTAAATCATCACATTTTGCTAGAATTGCTGCTTCTAATTTTCTTTTTTTACCGATGCTTCTAGATTTGAGGTGAACTGCTTTTTAAATCTTTATCCAAATTTCAGATTTTATCCAGCATGAAGCTGCTTTTTTTTTTTTTTTTTTCATACTTGGTGTTTTCTTTGTCTCCAGTAGTTACCCAGAGCCAAGGAAATCTAACAAAAGTCAAGAAAATCTGATAAGACTCTACTTCTTTCACCTCTCAGGATTTAGGCCTAGCTCCAACCACCTGGGAATACTATCTTCTTGTTTTTCCATTAGTGAAAAGATTGATATGAGTTAATAGATTATTAACGTAAGTAAATCATCGGCTGCCTCCAGGTCTAGCTGACTAGGATTATGTAGTTTGTGTACTGTATGCCTTTAACTAACCTCTTCTCAAAAATTATTTCAGGAAAGTGAGACCCCTTTCCTATGAGCACCTTTCCTGTGAGAACAGGCTGAGAAAGTTGGGGCTGTTCAGCCTGGAGAAGAGGAGGCTCCAGGGAGACCTGATAGTGGTCTTCCAGTACCTAAAGGGGGCTTACAAGAAAGATGGGGAGAGGCTGTTCAGTAGGGCCTGTTGTGATAGGATGAGGAGTAATGGTTTTAAAATAGAGGGAGGTAGATTTAGATTAGACATAAGGAAAAAATTTTTTACAATGTGAGTTGTAGAGCACTGGAACAGGTTGCCCAGAGAGGTGGTGGATGCCCCATCCCTGGAAACGTTCAAGGCCAGGTTGAATGAGGCTCTGAGCAACCTGATGTAGTTGGAGATGTACTTACTCCTTGCAGGGGGGGTTGAGCTAGATGACCTTTGAAGGTCCCTTCCAACCCTAACCATTCTATGAAAGTCATCTTCCTACATATCTGACCAAAATTATATCCTACTGAAATGGCAAGACAATTAAAATATTTACATATATTTTCACTTAGATTAAAAGACTTTTTGTAGTGATGTTAGTTTTTTATAGCTTTCATGTGACCCCAAACTACTTTACTTAGCTCATATGGTGTAACTTCCCTGCAAGCAAGCAATCAACCAATCAGGTCTCATGACTGTAGTTGAAGTCAATAATTCTTCCCTTTTTTTTCCAGATAAAAAAAATATAGGAAACATAAATCTCCCTTCATTCATAAATCGTACTTGCAGTTTGTTTCAATTAATTTTTCATACCAATGCATTTATTTTATTTAAAGACATTTTATAAGATAATTGTCTGCTACTTCTAACTTAGAACAAGTTAATGTCAAAATTTTTTTTCATTTCATCATTCTATAATGATGGTAGCACATCTTTTTACGAATTAACTATTACCCTGAAGAAACTTAAAGTGAGTACCACTTATATTTTCTATTCTTCTTTACACAGTCTTCTTGCATATTTGAGTCATACTATGTTATTCAGATGACAGAAAAGGCACTTTTTTGACATTTCTATAGAAGTATTTCTAAACATATGTAGAACGCTATCTCTCTTGGGTGTATTCTAACTATTTTTTCTATGGCAAATATAGGATTTTTTTTGTAACTATGTCACTATTATGAAACCATCAATTCAACTGAGACAGCAGGTTAAATTATGAATTTATAGGTCAATGAAAATAATCAAATATAAAACCAAGTTTACATTTGAAGAGATAGTTAAGAGATATTACGTTTAAAATAGCATTACTTTCAGCTTATGTCATTTTAGAAAAACTACTACATTTTTCCCTAGAATGAAAATGCAAAACACTGAAATATCTTGCAAACATTTGTTAATTTCAGTAACTATATAAATTGGCAACAAATGTAGCTTCCATGTGAATGTTTTTTTTTCTTTCTGCTCCCTAGCATTTTCAAATAAACTTTTAAAAGAAAAAAGATCATTCCTCAAGTTTGTTGTTTTCATAATTTTTACTTTTATTCAAACTATTTTTTTTAAATGGTGAATGCTTCAACATTGTCACAGAATACATACACATTTACAGAGCCTTTATTAATTCCTCTGGGCAATGACTCACTTTTTCTTGTAGTTCATCTGCAAGGATCTTTAAGAATGTTATTGAACACTTCTACTGCCTTTTGATGAGGCATTTAAATATATTTAAAAACAAAATAACTGATTTGGATTTTTTTTTCTCATTTCTGTATAAGAATTATAAGCTTCCTGTTAAAATAAACACTAAAGTACCTCCTGAATTTCTGAAGCACTTCTTCTATCATACATAATATAACTTAATATGAAGGGCTGATTCCAACACTTTTCATGTTACATAACAAAATGTACTAATTTCCCACGTAATTCTGTGCAGTCACTTACTCTTCCCATTGTAAATATTTAATTTGATTATATCCTCAGTATGCTTTAGGATGAGGCTCATAGTCTTTAGTCTTTTATGGGTCTGCTACAGAGCTTCATGGTCATTAATTTATTTTTTGTAGTTTTAGAACCTTTCCTTGTTGTTCACGTAATAGATTGAGATCAAAGCAAATTTCAGAAATGAGAGGCAAGGAGAGGCATTTTTAAAAGAGACTCCAAGGATCACCTAAAGATCCAAAAGACGGAGATTCCACAGCATTTCTGGACAAACTTTTCTAGTGCTTATCGATTCTCATAGTGATTTTTTTTTATTTGTTCCCCTCCTTATATCTTATAAAAATTTCCCTTTGCACGCCTTGTAATCGCTGTCCATGTTCTTTCACTGTGCAGCCCTGAATTCAGTCACCTGTCTCATGTAATGTGCTCTTTAGTGGCTCTTCACTATACTCTCTCCAGATTGTCAGTATCTTTGAGGCCTCAAACAGGACACAAAACAGAAATGCATAGGCACGTACTTCTTCCCTGCTTTGTTTTGGTTTTTATATATATGTTTTACAGTACGGGTTCAGACATCACACATTTAATTCATCTTCCCTTAAAAAGAGCTTTGCATGTTACTGCTTTTACAGAATAACACTGTTGCGAACATACAAACTTGATCAATCAAGTCATACAATCGTAGAATCGCAGAATGGTTTGAGTTGGAAGAGACCTTTAAAGATCATCTAGTCCGACTCTCCTTGCCATAAGCAGGCACATTTTCACTATATCAGGATGCTCAAAGCCCCGTCCAATCAGACCTTGAACAATTCCAATGATGGGATACCCACAACTTCTCTGGGCAACCTGTTGTATTGTCTCACCACTCTCATTGTAAAAATTTTCTTCCATATGACCAATCTAAATCTAACCTATTTCAGTTTAAAACATATTGTCCTGTCACTACAGGTAGTGGTAAAAAGTCTTTTTCAGTTTTACTTATTAGCCCCATTTAAGTATTGAAAGACAATAGTAAGGTCTCCCTGAAGCCTTCTCTTTTATGGGCTGAACAATCCCAACTCTCTCAGCCTTTCTTCATGGGAGAGATGTTCCAGACCACTGATTACTTTTTACTGCCTTTGTCTGGACCTGCTCAAACAGAACTATATCTTTCTTGTACTGGAGGTCTTAGACCTGGACACAGTACTCCAGGTGGGGTTTCATGAGAAAGGAGTAGAGGAGGATAATCACCTCCCTCAATCTGCTGGCCACTCTTCTTTTGATGCAGCCCAGGATATGATTGGCTTTCTGGACTACAAGAAAGTCCAATTTTTCCTTTTTTTTTTTTTCACCAATATCTCAAAGTCCTTATCCATACAGCTGTTCTCAATACATTCATTCCTCAGTCTGTACTGATACTGAGGATAGCCATAACCCAGGTGGAGGACCTTGCACTTGGCAGTGCAAGCGGATTGCGTAGGCCAACAAGCGGCGTGCATAAGCCCACTCCTCAAGCCTGTCAAGGTTCCTCTAAATACATCCCTTCCCTCAAGCATATTGTCATAGTTTAGCCCCGATCCGGACCAGACTACGCAGTCTCTCTCTCACTCCCCCCACCCTCCGAGAGAATAGGGAGAGATAATTTAAGAAAAGAGAGATAATTTAAGAAAAACGACTCGAGGTTTGAGATAAGGACAGGGAGGAATCCTTACCGTCACGGGCAAAAACAGACTCAACTTGGGGAAAAACTATTCATTTATTACTACAACTAACAGGATAATGAGACAGAAAAACAAGATAACCTCCTCCACCCCTCCCACTTCCCGAGCTTAACATGATCTACCTTCCCCCCCTGAGCGGCACAAGGGGGCAGAGGGAATGGGGATCGCGGTCAGTTCATCATGCGTTGTTTTACGCCGCTGCTTCACAGTTGGGGGAAGAACTCCTCACATCCCTCCCCTGCTCCAGTGTGGGCTCCCACCCATACGCCACAGTCCTTCATTAAACTGCTCCGGCATAGGTTATCTCTTCCACAGAGTGCAGTCTCTCCCGAACGGCTGTCCCAGCGGGCCCTCCACGGGCCACAGCCGCATTCAGGCATCCACCTCCCCCGGTGCGGGGTCTTTCACGGGCTCCAAGCTCCAAGTGGATCTCTGCTCCTCCGCGGACCTCCATGGGCTGCAGGGGGACAACCTGCTCCACCATGGTCGTCACCACAGGCTGCAGGGGAATCTTGGCCGGGAGCCACATTACTCCTCCCCCTCCTTCACTGACCTTGGTGTTTGCAGCTGTTTCTCTCACAAGAAAAGTTCATTCTTCACAACGGGCTGGCAGAAGCCTCAAAAAGCCTCTCAGGATCTCTTCACCTTATTCATCCCATCTTCTCTCCTCTCCACCTCTTGCAGCCAGGCCGGGCTGAGTTGGGCCCAGTCGGCCGCCTGGCGAGAGGCCAAAGGGTGAGGCCTGCAAGGCCCGGAGGCCTGCGCCTCCCCCTCTGGGCCTCTGCCCTTGCTCAGCTTCGTCACATCTTCTCTTCTCTCTTTTTTTTTCTGTTTTCCCTTTCTTAAATACGTTATCGCAGAGGCGCTATCACGGGACATTCTGCTCCCAATCAGCTCAGCCTTGGCCAGCAGTGGGTCCGCCCTAGGCCGGGTCGAGTCCACTAAACAAAGGGGAGCGATTTCTAGCAATTTCCTACAGAAGCTACCACCTTAGGCCCCCCCCACTAAGCAAAACCACAACACATATCAGCTGCACCACTCAGCTTGGAGTTATCTGCAATTTGCTGAGAGTGCACTCAATCCCACTGTCCATGTCATTAATAAAGATATTGTAGAGTATGGATCCCTGAAGACACCATTTGTTATGGATCGTTGCAAAGATGGAGCACCTCTCCTATGAGGACAGGCTGAGAGAGTTGGATCTGTTCAGCCAGGACAAGAGAAGGGTCTGGGGAGACCTTATAGTGGCCCTCCAATACGTAAAGGGGACCTACAGGAAAGACGGGGAGAAACTCTTCAGTAGGGCCTGTTGCAGTAGAATGAGGAGTAATGGTTTTAAAATAGAGGGAGGTAGATTCAGATCAGATACTAGGAAATTTTTTTTTTTTATAATGAAGTTGGTGGAACACTGGAAAGGTTGCCCAGAGAGGTGGTGGATGCCTCATCCCTGGAAACATTCAAGACCAGGTTGGATGAGGTTCTGAGCAACCTGATCTAGTTGAAGATGTCACTGGGCCTTGCAGAGAGGTTGGACTAGATGACCTTTGAAGGTCCCTTCCAACTCTAACGATTCTATGGTTCTGTGTTCTCTATTTGGACACTGAGTCATTGACTGTAGCTCTTTGGACACTGCCGTCTAGCCAATTCCTTATCCATCAAATAGTTAATCTATTAAACCCGTATCTCTCCAATTTAGCAACAAGGATGTTGTCAGGGACTGTATCAAAGGCGTTACAGAAGTCCAGGTAGATGACAGCAGTTCCTCTTCCTTTGTCCACTGATGCAGTCACTCCATCAAAGAAGACCAATAGAATAGTCAGGCTCAGTTGCCCTTTGTGAAACAATGTTGGTTGTCTCGCATGATATCTCTATCATCCTTATGCCTTTGCATAACTTCCATAATGAGATTTATTACCAAAGAGGGGATTGAAATTTAAAGAAAAAAAAAAAAAGTTGCAGGAAGAGTGCTCTCATTAAGTAAGTGTTTGTATGAAAGAATTTCACAGATTTCAGTGTTCCCGGGAATAGAAAGCTGCTGCACAAAAAATAGTTTTTGGGGGAAAAAAAAAGAAAGGGAAAAAGAAAAACTTATATTTAAAAAAAAAAAAAAAAAAGCATCTTTAATAATAGGTGATAATTTCAGATTAAATGTGGTATGCTGACCACATGGTTTAAAGCAGAAACTCTTTTTCAGGAAAAAAAAAATAGGGCAATTTAAGGCCAATCCAAAAAATGCCATGGACTCAGGTCTGAAAAGTATTTTATGATTCTTCAAATTCTATTTTCTTAGATCCTAAGCTTTAACAATAAGGGCTTCTAAACTAGGAATTAGGGCAGTATGTGAAATAGAAGTTTAAGGGTTTGCAAATCTTTTGCTGGAAAGTGTCTGGCATTTTGGTTTTCCTTTTAGTTTAACTGGAATATGATCTAATCTCTCAGAGGGAGAGATCAGGTAACAAATTAGCAGCAGAACTATTACAGTCTTCCCAATTTCTTCTCTGATAACTACATTTCAGAAGGCAAATAGCAAGTCCATGTAATTCTTGAAAGAACCCTCCTATCCACTTATTTTCATGATGCCAAGGCCACCCCAGTCCCCTGAGAGAGAGCTTCCCTGCCCCTACTGGAGCTGTTCTGGTGCTGGGGACCAGGGGGCAGTGTAAAATAAGTACATACATATGCATAGTCATGCAGTATGTTTCAAGGTAGAAGAAGAAAGAATATAGGCCAATTCAATGCCATAGTGACTTAATTAGGAGCTACATCAAGAATGAACAGCTGAGGCTGGGATCAGCATTAGGACTTGTCAGTTTAAGATTTTTAAGCACCTCTAGTAGAAAGATGGTAATACTGCTATTTTGGAGAGCATTACGTACAGCACGTTGTAATCCCACTTTAGACCTGCCAAAAGATTGTCACTTTCTTTTTCTGTTAATAAATTTCAGGTATAACAGCCTTGTGTACAGTGTCTAGGCATGGTACTGAGGCCATCACAGGCAGTTATATCCCTATAGTTAAAGCATAACATTTATTTGAACATGTGGAACAGTGCAAAGCCTTGTGATTTGTTTTCTGCTTAATTTTCTGGAGCAAAGTTAGGAAAAGTATTTGGACCCACCAGGAGGACAGCATTTTAATTTTGAAATAGTCATCCTGGGTTTCTCAAGATGGCAGGAGTGCATACTCTGTTGGTTTCTGAGCAAACTGTGGAGTTAATTTCCATTAGTTCTGCCTTTAAAAAAAAATCATAGTCCTATAAGGTTACAGGCTGAAATAGAATTTTTCAGAAAACTACATTAATTGTAGCAAATAATATTGTTAGTCTACATTCATCGGCATAATATTTGACAGTGGAATAATTACTTTTATGTGGAGATTATAGGTAATGTTATTGATTTAATTATGTCAGAACATCCTTGTGAATAGTACTTTAGAAAAGAAAGTAAATCACTTTTCCAAAAAGCCACGTTATAATGACATCAGAAAATGAGCTTTGAATGTAACATCTCAGGCTACAGAGCTGCAATTTGCATTAATACTAATAGCTCTAGTGCAGATAGAAAGCCACCAACAGAACATTAAATATTCAGAAGTGCCACTAAATTTTTGAGAGGAAAGAAGAATTTGGTCCAGTGTTTCTTACATGCTTTCTTTGTGGATATTAAACTATTCAGTATACTTGCTTATTTGCCTTTTATTTTTGTTTCATAGTTGTTTTTTTCTTTTTGTATGGAAAACTAAATATTTCAAAATGGACTTCTATGCAAGAGTTCTTCTATGATAAGTTATAGACCACTTCAGAATATAAATTTTTATACTCGTGTGCTCTATCAAAGTGAAAAGGTTTTTATTCAAGATAAGCAGAAAGTAATAAAAACATTTATTATTATTTGATTATTTTTCATTTCTACAGACCTTTTGAATGTTTTTACTCAAGGAAGATAGTAGAGTAAGTGGCAGACCCCCATAGTTGGTATCCAGAACCAGAAAATTTTTTCTTTATACTGCCTTTGTAAGTGCTTATAGTGATATTTGGAGTATACTCTTCCTAAAACATAAGTACAGGAAAAGGTTATCAGGCATCAGCTTTACCAACACTGTATTAATAACAATCTGCTAAAGAAATCTTTTGAATGAAAAAAAGAACACCATGGTTTTGTTTGTTCCTTACTTTACCAAACAAAATATCTCAAAAAATAGCCACACTGTAGTTAGTTTTGGGAAAAAGGGAACTTAATTGGAAGTCCTTCATGGTTTCTACTGAAACTGAGCTGGTATATGACAAAATCCAGAGACTCGTAAGGAGTGAATAAAAGGCATAATCTAGTGGTTATGGTACTCTGCTGCAATGGGAGAGGGAAGACTTTGGCTTCTGCACCATATTTCATAGGACTATTTTTTTGTTTGGTTTTTTTTCATGTTTTATTTTAATTTTTATATTTAATGAAATTATTGCTTGATGTAAAATGCATTAATAGTCTGAACAGTGTGACTCCAATATCTAAAAACTGGTTTTGATGCTTATTATAGCATAGTGAACCTAGTGTCTACACAGATCTCCTAAGTACAGTCTACAAAGATCCCTCAAATGTAAGGTCCAAGTTGTTGCATTTAGCTCCCAAATCCTCCCAGTACTGAAAAGCTAGGAAAGCTAATGCCCTACTGTTTCCGTACTGACACAGAACATCTCAGTGAAACAGAGAAGATAATTTTCAGATAAATAATTTTATGAAATAATGGATTGAGAGATCACCTACCACTGGAACAACTATAGAATTATTTATTAAATTAAAACCCATAAAGCTCCCACCAGTCAGCGACACTAAAGAACTAATGTTGATGCTGCAAGGAATTTTAACAACAAAATTTTGTTGTTCAAAAAAAAAAGTTAAATATGAAACAAAGAATAAACAGAGCAGAACATCTTCCCTCTCCCTGCCCCCTGCCAAGTACTTCAACAGTACAACATGCTGACAGGCAATAACTTTAAAAGATTAAATTGCTGTAAGTAAATTATCTATGTACTGTCATAATTTAACCAGTATTTTATTAGTATTATTTTTATACTCAGAGAACTACGATGTTATAAAAAATGAAATGTTACCTAAATTAACTCAATAATTTATACATGGTCTAGAAAGTCAACACTGAGTTAACTAGTATAAAGAAGCTGAAATTTAATACAATATGCATCATACTGTATGAAACTAAAGACAGTAAATATTAATGAATATCCATCTATGAAGAAAGATCTCAGTTGTATGGTTCACCTCAAAAAGTGGAAAAAAAATGGCTAGAAATCAGTATTTGTGCTTCATAAAGTAAACATTAGGAATTCAAAATAAGAACAAAAATATTATAAATGGAAAATAATATCTTCTAAAGTTTTTCAAGTCTAATAGAAAATGAACAAGCACCATTTGAATTATCAGCATTGTGGGTATTTCGAGTAGGAGGGCTGCTAGACAAATTGCTGTTCCTCATCATCATGGACCAGTTGGAGAGGGCCCAGAGGAGGACCACAAAGATGATAAGAGGGCTGGAGCACCTCTCCTGTGAGGACAGGCTGAGAGAGTTGGGGCTGTTCAGCCTGGAGAAGAGGAGGCTCCAGGGAGACCTGATAGCGGTCTTCCAGTACCTCAGGGGGGCCTACAGGAAAGATGGGTTAAAAACTCTTCAGTAGGGCCTGTTGTGACACGACGAGGGTTAATGGTTTTAAAATAGAGGGAGGTAGATTTAGATTAGACATAAGGAAAAAATTTTTTGCAATGAGAGTGGTGAAACACTGGAACAGGTTGCCCAGAGAGGTGGTGGATGCCCCATCCCTGGAAACGTTCAAGGCCAGGTTGGACAAGGCTCTGAGTAACCTGATGTAGTTGGAGATGTACTTACTCCTTGCAGGGGGGCATTGAACTACATGACCTTTGAAAGTCCCTTCCAACCCTAATGATTCTATGGTTCTGTGATTTTTTCTATTACTTTTGTCAAAACGTTTGACAGGTCTAGAAGTGTTGGTCTGTTGAAATAGGATCTTAAGTTGGAAAAGTGAAAACTAGTTGTAAGTGATTTTTTTTCTGCTATATAACTTTATCAGGTATGTGTGGTAAGGTTTTGGTAGCAGTCTGCTGCAGAGGTAACTTCTGTAGGAAGAGGTCAGGGCTTCCCTGTGCCAGCTGATTCCAGTTGTCTCCACAATGGACCCATTACAGGACACAACTGAGTCTGCAAGTGAAGCTGGTGATACCTCTGTGAAAATATTTTTAAGAAAGGGCAAAAAATGCTGGACAGGAAGAAAAGGAAGAAAAATAGCATGAGAAACAGCAGTGGGAACATCAAGGGAAGGTCAGAAGAACAGGTGGAGAAGGAGGAGGAGGAAGAGAGAACCCAGGGTGGAACAGATGGATATTTCCTGAAGATATTTCCCTCTCCTGAGGGAGAACTCACTCTAGAGCAGATTTTTTTTTTTTCCCTCAAGGACTACAGCCAATGGGAGAGCCCACACCAGGGCAAGGGAAACCTGTGATGAGGCAGAAGTGGCAGAGAGAGGCCATCCATACCTGTTCCCCCTCTCCCCTACTCTGCTTCTCAGGGGAGGAGTAAAGGAGTCTGGAGTGAAGGTGTGAAATGAAGCTTGGGAGAGGGAAGGCTTTAATGTTTGTCTTTCTTTCTCTACCCAAATCTATTTTAAATTAAAATAAATTAAATTAGTTTTCCTCAGTACTTGGTAAGCAATCTTCCTGTCTTTACCTCAGCCCACAAGGTTTCCATCCTATTTTCTGCCCCTGTCTTGCTGAGGGAGGGGAGTGAATGGGTGGCTGTGTTGGCATTTGGCTGGTAACCAAGGCTAACCCACCAAGACAAGAAAAATATTCTATTGAAGTAATCTTACTAGACAGATTTAAACTTCTGCAGAATCAAGTACTATTGAAATAAGCACTCTAGAACCCAAAAGTGTAAGTATTTGGCCCAGAATTCCTAGGAATAAGACAATGTTTTATTCTTTCAATTGTGATGATTCTGGCTTTGATATATAATGCCAGTTTTGGAAACAGCTGCATCCAAAGTATTTGCAATGAATTATCATCAATGACTGGCTTATTTCCAAAGAACGCATTACTGCTCATTTGATTTACCAATGCCTTTCACTATGTATTGCGACTACCTATCACTCTTTTTTTTTTCCATTTGCAGTTGAAGATAGTCATCACTGCCTCCTTTATATAGGTTTTAAAGACACTCACAAAGAGACATATTATTGTACTCTCCTTCTCTCATTGCTGGACTGTATTGTTTTATTTTTTTTTGTGTTATACATGAATGTATTAATAACATTCTCATCTGCAATTTAAATATTCATCAGAATAACATTATGATGTATTTACCTACAGAAGACTTCTTCTAACAATAGCGAAATTGCTTCTTTTTCAACATAATATAATGATATATAGACTTTCCATTTAAGTACAAATAAGGAAATATTGGAAGTTCTTATAGTGAATATATTTGAAAACAAGATAGAACCTCTACATACTAACACTTGGGAAAGGATCCACTTAAGCGTACATGGCAGGTCCCATTTAAAATGTTCAGTGGCATTCAAAATATCTACACAGGTGTCAAAAATGTGGTAAAGAATTTAGGATTATCTCACTCAATTCTAGTTACTTGAAAGAATCTGTAATGATAACCATAGTCTTTGCATAGGCAGTTGAATTTATTACTAGTATTTCTTCCAGTTCAGAGAATGTAAGTATAACTTCTCTTTTTTATATTACTGGGTTTCCAGTAAGATTAAACTTTACTAACAAGACGAATTTTAGTTTTGGTTTTGGTTTTCCCTCATTAACTCTCTAAATGGAAGAAAGAAGGGTTAGTTCTTGGAATCTCTTTATCTTTTATCTTGGAATCTTCTTATCTTTTTGGTGGAGTCACAAAAACCTATAGTAAACAGTTGTGTCTCCACCTCACATCAAGCTGTCCTCATATTTTCAATAGAATTCCAAAAAGAGAGACAATGAAGAGAAAGCCAGGAGAGACTGAGAAATTCTCAGGATGTTAAATTTTTTGAAGCTCTATATGTGGAGGTGAGAAGCCAACTCCTCCTCGGTATTTGCTGTTCAAGACTTTGTGTTTCAATACTCTGTTAAAGCCTTAGATTTCACTTTGCTATAGGGAGGATTGGGAGTGGTGATTTGCTATTCAACATTCTTTCACAAAAGAAAGAGGAAAAGCTGCAGTATTTAAACCTTCATGACTGTGAGAATGGCTTTAATTCACACTATTCAGACACCAAAAGGAACAGTTTGATTTGTCAGTGGGTAAATATTGACTTTTATTACCATTATAATCATGACTTCAATTAATATGAAAGCAGTCTTAATTCAGAAACATTTTTTTAATGTATAATTTCTCCATTTCTATAGCATCAAACTAGATTAACTTCATTAAATTGCATGTTAGCTTTTTCTTGAATAAAGAGACTACCAGACTAGGCCAAAATGCAAATTATACACTGAACTGCTTATGAATAAACCCTCATTTGTGATTAAATTTGAAAGTTTCTGGCATATTAACCTGTACAATTTAAACAAGCTATAGAAATGGTGAACATTGGTATTTATTAAGGCCTACTGAAAGTTTTACAGAGTTATTTGCATATCCAGGTGCACTGTTTTCCATGCTGATAGTTCACACTAGCTTTTATTAGTAGATTTATTTTAAAAGTTAAACACCACCAGACAAAACACAGATAAATAATTAAATAGCAGGCAACTGATAGAGAAATAGCTTAGAAATAAATATTTACCTGAAAATGTTAAAGCATTTACACACCTGTCACAATGTTTTAAAAGTGATAAAATAACCTCTTTTGAAGATTAAATGCAGACAGCTATACTCAAGAGTAACTCTGTGAGAGGAGTAATGAGAAAAAGGCATCTGAGGATAATAAAGAATTGTAGTTGAAGCTAAAACTATCAAGTCTAAGTGCTTGTAAATTCATATTTAGACATCAGATATGAAGAACCATGTCTTTACACTGTTCATCAACCAGAAGCTTCCATACAGATACTGAAAGGAAAAGGACACACTTTTAAAAATTACCATAGAAAGCAGCTCTTCTTGAGGTGTCACAGGAATTTGTAAGTATAGAGACTGTTGAATCTTTTTTTTTAGAGGAGGTGCTCTTTAACTTTTAACTTTAACTTTTACCAAACATTACAGAATTGTCCAAATGAGATTATATTTTAGACATAATAATATCTATTACGATGACTTAGGAGGTGTGTCTCAACTTTGTATGTCCAGAGAACTGTCTGAATCACAGGCATACAAAGCCTTGCTTTCTGTTTGGCACAAGAGTAGCAGAGACTCAGTAAGAGAGAAGTTTCTGTCTGCATAAACAGAGCAGAAGAGACAGTAAGAGAGACAATGGGCATGTTTAAAAAGTGCAGTGTAGTTTAATATCTGAGGTCTGTGAGCAACTAACTGTGTCAATGAAGCATGATGCATTATGTTGTAGTGATGCTGACTAGGATTCAAAACACAGGCAATCTTGAAAGTATGGCACTGGGGTGAGACTCATTATGCTTTTCCCTAACTAATAAGTTCACATACAAAATTACATTCATCTAGATATGCAGCATTTAATTATGAAATTAGCTCTGTCAACATTACTAAGAACTCTATAAAAGACTACAATATTTTAAAATTAATGTTATCATTTATTAATTTTAAAATTAATATTTTAATATATTTTAAGATCTAATGGTTAAATTAATTATCTTGGTTTTAGAAAAAAAAAAAAGTATTTCAAATTTCTGTAATGTGAATCTGAATGTAATTTGAATATAAAAATTTCATACTTGCAATATCAGTCAGATTCCAGTACTTTTAGGAAGGAAACAGAGAAAAATAGCTTGTTTGTGATTATCATTTTTTAACAACATATGCAGCCAAACGCCCATCCAGCCTTTTACTCACTTACCCTCCTCAACAAGATAGGGGAAGAAAATAGGAAGAAAAATCTCATGGGTCAAGAGAAAAATAGGAAGACTACTTAATATTTACCATCATGGACAAAGCAAACTCAACTTGAGGAAAATTAATTTAATTTACTGCCAAGCAAAATAGATTCAAATAACTAGAAAAAAAAAAAGACAGAAAATTTAAACAACACTCCTCTTCCAACCCTGCTTCCCTAGACTCAACCTCACTCTTCTCTCATGACTCCTCTACATGACTCCCTGGAGTGGTGAAGATGGGATGGGCGATTGAGTACTGTGGGTCCATATCAGTCCTCTCTGCCTCTTCTTCATCGTCATAATTTTCTCCTGATCCAGTATGGGTCCTCCCCTAGACTGTAGTCCATGTAGAGCTATCTGGATCTATGTGTCTTTGGCACAGAGGAGCCCAAACGTCTTGTCACAGAGGCCACCCTTGCAGCACCCCTGCTACCAAAACCTTGCCACATACACCTAATACAATGATAAAGCAGAGTGGAGAGATCCCAGTTGAATGCTTGACTAGTGACCACTTATGTTCTTGTTTCTGAATTTTTATAGAAACTGGAAGTGTCTCAAGGTCATTCTGATATGAAAAAGAACAGCTTTCAACAAGTTTCACTAAGAACACACATATAGACAAGTACACATGTTGTCTGAACAGTTCTAATTTATGGAAGGGTAGACTGAGTCCTATTTGGAAATGTAACAGGTTACTCAGAGAGCAAGACAACACATCTTATCACCTCCAATAAAGCATTTGTCTTTTATTCTGCATATGCTCCAGAGGCCTACACTATATGATTTTCATCCTCTGGATGAGAATTGAAAAAGATGAACATGTAAGTGATAGCATACGCGACCTTTCTTAACTGCCAGTCTTAGAATGCCATAAAGGACTCTACAATACAAGTACTCATTTCACTTCTCTGACAGCAAAAGTATTATAACTTGTTCAGACTTAAATATCTAACTTTGATGCTTAAAGAAAGTTTCACTTCTTAGATAAATTCTACAAATAGCTGAAAAAAAAAGAACTTGGTTTTTATGGAGCATTATCAAAAAGGTTTTAGGTATTCAACAACATCCACTTGTGCCTTTGCCAGTCTCACCATTATTGTGAAGGAACATGGTGCAGTACTATAATAGTTAGGGACAGAATGAACTTCAGCTGTTAGAGAAGCAACAAGAAAAACTGAAACAGGGACTTATCTTAATCTCAGTCCTGGTTTTGGTCCCCAGCTGAGAGCATCACTGAAAACATATTTATAGTTATTTTCTCCTTTCCTAGCACAGTCAGATACTTACTAGCTCTATGGAATTTGTAACCTAAATACATCAAAGGGCAGGAATGACATTTTCCTACTGAGTTGAGGTTCCTTACTGTGACTTTAACCAGGAGTTTGGTGGGAAGAAAAAGAGATAAAAGCATTTGCTTTTCCTTTACAGTATCTAGCTACTTCAATGTGTGAATTAGAATCACAGAATCACAGAACAGTTAAAGTTGGAAGGGACCTTTAAGGGTAATCTAGTCCCTGCAAAAAGCAGGGACATCCCCAACTAGATAACGTAGCTCAGAGCCCCATCCAACCTGGCCTTGAATGTTTCCAGGGATGGGGCATCTACCACCTCTCTGGGCAACCTGTTTCAGTGTTCCACCACCCTCATTATATATATAAAAAAAATGTTCTTATCTCAAGTCTGAATCTACCTCCCTCTATTTTAAAACTGTTATCCCTCATTCTACTGCAAGAGGCCCTGCTAAATAGTTTCTCCTCATCTTTCCTGTAGCCCCCTTTAGTTACTGGAAGACTGCTATAAGGTCTCCCTGCAGCCTCCTCTTCTCCAAGCTGAACAGCCTCAATTCTCTCAGCCTGTCCTCGTAGGAGAAGTGCTCCAGCCCTCTGATCATCTTTGTGGCCCTCCTCTGGACTGTCTCCAACAGGTCCACATCCTTCTTATGTTGGAGGGTCCAGAGCTGGACACAGCACTCCAGGTGCAGAATAACCTCCCTCGACCTGCTGGCCACGCTTCCTTTGATACAGCCCAGGATACAGTTGGCTTTCTGGGCTGCAAGCGCACATTGCCAGCACAGTTGCATTGAGAACAGTTCTATGGAGAAGGACTTGGAGATACTAGTGGACAAAAAGTTCAGCATGGGCCAGCAATCTGCGTTCTCAGCCCAGAAAGCCAACCTTATCCTGGGGTGCATTAAAAGCAGTATGGCCACCAGGTCGAGGGAGGTGATTCTGCCGTTCTACTCTGCCCTGGTAAGACTCCATCTGGAGTACTGTGTCCAGCTCCAGGGTCCCCAATACAAGAAAGACATGGGCCTGTTCAAGGAGATCCAAAGGAGGGCCACAAAAATGGTCAGCGTGCTGGAACATCTCTCCTGTGAAGAAATGCTGAGAGAGTTGAGGTTGTTCAGTCTGGAAAAGAGAAGGCTCTGGGGAGACCTTATTGCAGCCTTTCAATACTTAAATGGGGCTAATAAGAAAGACTGAGAAAGACTTTTTTTTTTTTTTTACCAGTGCCTGTAGCAACAGGACAAAAGATTAGATTTAGATTGATTATATGGAAGAAAGTTTTTACAATGAGGGTGGTGAGACAATGGAACAGGTTGCCCAGAGAAATTGTAGATGACCCATCACTGGAAGTATTCCAGGACAAGTTGAATGGGGCTTTGAGCAATGTGGTCTAGTGGAAGATGTCTCTGCCTTTGGCAGGGGGTTTGGAACCAGATGATCTTTAAAAATCCCTTCCAATCCAAACCATTCCATGATTGTATGATTCTAAGCTGTTCCCTAACCTGATCCCCTGCCATCAAGGAAGTCTTCCTTGCTCCAGACTTTTCCCCTTTGGTCTCTAGGATCTAGGATACCCGAAGGCCAATCTTGCTTACAAGATTGTACTTTACTAAGACTATGTACTTTACTAAGACTAAGGCAAAAAGGGGCTGCAGTACCTCAGCCTTTTCCATGTCCTCAATAGTATGTAATTATTGAGTAAAAAAATGATGCAAGGGAAGTAAAAATTAAAAAGAAGAGAAAGAGAAAATGAAAGAGGGAAGAAAGGAAAAGAATATTTTTACTCATAGGAATAAGGAGATTTTAAGACAAATGTAGTATCAGAAAAGTAATAAAAGGTAGAGGAAGAACTGCAACAAATGGAACTTCTGTATTAAAAGAAAAAAGTAAATAAGACATATTTAATCTCTTTTACTTGTGAAACTCACTGAGAAACTGTGTTTGGAAACTTTTTTTTTAGTCTTTAACAGGGCCTGTTGTGATAGGACAAGGAGTAATGGTTTTAAAATAGAGGAAGGTAGATTCTGACCTGACAGAAGAACATGTTTTTTTTTTTAAACGAGGGTGGTGGAACACTGAAACAGGTTGCCCAGAGAGATGGTAGATGCCCCATCCCTGGAAACATTCAAGACCAGGTTGGATGGGGCTCTGAGCTACCTTATCTAGTTGGAGATGTTCCTGCTTCTTGCAGTGGGGTTGGACTAGATGGCCTTTGCAGGTCCCTTCCACCTCTAACTATTCTATGTTTCTGTGATTCTACGACAGGAGAAAATGACAGCCATGTGTAAGAATGTCACAGATTCAGGCTCTAGGAGATCAACTTAATCTCAAAGACAAGACTGCTCATGGGGTTTTCAACGCTAATAGTCTCCTTTCTTTCCATAAAGCAGTTCTACTACATAAACCTGAGGTAATACTGATTTTAATGGAATGAGATGAAGAGCGTTAACAACTACAAAGGGCCAAGTAAATCAGTAACATTCAGTGAATTTTTTTTTAGAGCTTGGATACATTTCAGCTCTGGAAATTTAATCATTTCCCTACTGGGCCTGTGAAATTTTCCAATGAAAACCTGAAGCATTCTTAATGATGGTCAAGCAGTGAAACAAGTTGCTCAGAGCTGTGCAATATCCATCTGTGGAAATACTCAAAATCTGACTGCATACAGCTCTGAGCCGTCTGCTTTAACTGAATCTGCTCTGCACAGGAGATGGAATTAGGTGACCTCTGGAGGTCACTAGTAGATGGCATGATTCTGTGATTCTGAGACCCATTTCTATACCTGTCAACATCCCTTTGTTACAAGAACAAAGATGACTCAAATTTATACAAGTGTACCCTATATCCCTATATAGTTTTGGTGTTATGTCTTACTGTACTATACTTTTCCAAAACTTACAACTCCGTTCTGATTTTGGCCCATTTTAATGTTGGGGTTTTTTTTTTTTTTTTGTTGCTGTTTTGCTTTGCTTTGGTTAGTAGTTTTTGTTGTTGTGGTTATGTCAAAGATTGCTCTTCTGATTCATATGACAAGCTACTGAAAAATGAAGGTATCTTGCCTAAAACCTATGCTTTGAAAGACAAACCTCTGTAAAGTTAGCTTTCAAAATTAGGTCACCTGAACCATTTACATCTCTGAAACATATAGAGGTGTATGTGTTTGGTGCTTGTAAGTTTTTCTTAGCATCATGTAAACCTGTGGCTTGTCTTGAACTGATTTGCTTTAGTTGTCAGATTGTACTGATAGAAGATGTAATCTTGTGAGATTTATGATGAAATATTTACCACTTCTGCCAAAATCCACAATACTTTCTCTTTAAAAATCATAATAGATAACTAGAATGAAACTGTACACTATTTTTAAATTATTATATGCCTGGGGTTTAGGCTACACAATGTTTATAAACTTAGCTTTGTGAAAAAGACAAAGTCTGTTTTGTCAGGTTTTATTAGTAACCAAGCTAACTACAATTTCTCTCCCTGCAGAAAAGGGTTGAGTGATTATTTTCAAAGACAGCAATGGCAGCTGAGTGCCTTCTTCCCAGTAAAAGTAAATGAGAAATAAGCCATGAAGTGGTAGGAGTTCACACTGGATAAAAAGCAAAAGTAGTTTTATATATTAAAATACATGACACTAGCCATACTTTGTAAATTATTATCTCCAAATAAAAAAGTATAAAAATAAAATGTGCAGGTTATGTGGATTTTAAAATTTGAATTAAAAAAATAAAGCATTTAATAAGCTATTTACAAAGCTCTTTTTCTACATTTCTATTTGAATTCCAGTTTATACTCCCACCAAACTTTACACAAATAAATAAACAGCCTATGAAATAATAGTTATTCCTGCTTTTTAATATAAACTTAAAAAAAAAGAAATATAATGGCCATATTTTTATTAAAAATCCTGGTTCTCAATAGCTACAAAGAGTACATATAAATCTATCAAAAAGAAGCAGTAAATTTACTGTTAAAGGTTTTTTTGGTTGAATGCCTTAATTATTATTAATTAATGAAACTTTTTTTTTGTAGGAAAATAATAAAAAGCAAAATTGCAACTGATTGTTCAAATCATGATTAAAACTGATTATTTAAATCCACCTACTCTTCTTTTTTATCCTTAAAACCTCTCTTTAAGAGATTTATTTAGATACTAAAGTGAGTGCTTATGGCTCCAAAAGTTCCTTGATATTTCATGCTCGGTGTTTCAGAGATGAATTTCTCTAAAATATTTCTAAACACAGTATAAAATTATTGATGAAAGTGATAATGTTGTAGTTTAACTCCAGTCAGCAATCAAGTGTCACTCAGCCACTTGTTAATCCTCCCCCTCCCCAGCAGGATAGGGGAGATAATCAGGAAGAAAGGAAAACTCCTGAGTTGAGATGAAGAGAGTTTACTAGGAAAGCAAAAGAAGATTATAACTATAATAAAATATGGGGATAATAAAATATAAAAAATGAATGATGCACAATTTCTCACCACTTGACCACCCAATGACTGATAAAGTCCATCCCGAGCAGCAACCATGGAACAAAAGAGAAAGTGATCCTGGAACAATCCGGAGCAGTGAAAGAGCAAGAGTGCCCTGCCCACCAGCCAGCTCCTACTTATATACTGAGCATTACGTTTATGATATGGAATACTCTCTTTGGCCAGTTTGAGTCAACTATACTAGCTACACCCCTCCCAGCTCCTTGCACCTGCACATTAGCAAAACCTGGGAACCTGAAAAAAAAAGTCCTTGGTCTGTTTAGCAAAACTTAGTAACGTCTGTGTATTATCAACATTCTTCACATACCAAATCCTTTACTAAATCTAAAATACAGAATCTATTGAGAAGAAAATTAGCTCCCCTCCAGCCAAAACATCATGCTCAGGTCCAGCACTTTCCAATTCGTCCCTGCCACTTTTTCTGTCTTTGATATATACGCACAGATATCACTCCCTTAGTCTATGGGCCACCCCTCCATAATGTCTGTTGAGTTGATTTAGTCCATGACTTCAGGCTCCATCTGTCATAACAGTCTCTTAGGGCAGGAGACATGACATGGTGCACCTCACTCAGATTTATCAAAGTTCATTCTTCATTAATCTGCATGATTCATACTGTAATACCTTTGATATGACATATAACAACTACAGAAGTAATAGCATGCAGTATTATGCAGTAATTAACCCAATACAGTTCAAATTATTGACTATTTTCACCTAAAATCAAATTTACTTGAGGTACACATTGGACTTACCAATCCTCCTGTATCACCCACCAAGTACACCCAGGACCTCGAGCCAAAGCAATCCCACAGGTGGGTCTGCCTTTGGTCAAGGGAGGAATAACCCACACTGTCTTCCCCAACATACTTCTTACATACACCACAGGGACTTTATTCCCTTCTACAGTACTTAGAAGTTTGTACTGGGCAAGGCCAGCTCAGTTGGTGGATCCCCAAGTGTTGACTAACCAGGTGAGTTTGCTAAATGTGTATCCCAATTTTTGAAGGTCTCACTACCCATTACTCTCAGTGTGGACTTTATCAGTCTGTTGTACAGTTTGATTTTCCCAGACTGGTGAGTGATAGGGGATGTGATATACACACTCAACGCCATGCTCTTTGGCCTAGATTTGAAAGGAAATTAGTCCCGTTGTCTGATTCAGTTCTTTCTGTGGTGCCATGTTTCTATAAGAATTAATTCTCAAGACCCAGGATAGCGCTCCAGGCGGTGGCATGGGGTATAGGATATGTCTTCAGCCATCTGGTGGTTGCTTCTACCATCGTAAACACATGGCACTTGCCTTGGTGGGTTTGTGAGAGTGTAATATAATCAATCTGCCAAGCCTCCCCATATTTATATTTCAACCATCGTCCTCCATACCACAGCAACTTTAACCACTTGGCTTGCTTAATTGCAGTGCATATTTCACATTAATGGATAAACTGTGCGACAGTTTCCGTGGTCAAATTCATCCCTCGATCACAAGCCCATCTATATGTTGCATCTTTTCTTTGATGGCCTGAGGTGTCATGGGCCCACTGAGCTAAAAATAGTTCACCCTTATGTTGCCGGTACATACTCACTTCAACCACTTTAATCTCAGCATCTTGATCCATGTACTAGTTGTTTTGATGTTTTTCAGCGACCCCAGTCTTACAGTCTTAGGTACATGGGCGTCTACGTGATGTACTTTTATCAGATTCTCTAGCCAGGTGGCAATATCTTGCCATACTGCGGCAGTCCAGATGGGTTTGCCTCTGTTCTGTCAGTTGCTCTGCTTCCATTGCTGTAACCACTCCCACAGGGCATTTGCCACCATCCATGAGTCACTACAGCAATAAAGCACAGGCCATTTTTCTCACTCAGCAATATTTAAAGCCAGTTGGATGGCCTTCACCTCTGCAAACCAGCTTGATTCACCTTGTCCTTCAGTGGCTTCTGTGACTCGTCGTGTAGGACTCCACACAGCAGCTTTTATGTTTTCCTACAATATGACAAGACCCGTCAGTGAACAGGTCATTTCCTGGTAGATTATTATACAGTGGGGCCAAAGAAACAGGGCTTTTTTTCAATTGCTTGAACATGAACAAATGAAATGAGCTTAACAATGGGATTCAGCTGAGAGGTAATTATATTTATCTGTCTATACCTAGATGTTGTTATGTCAGCTAGGTGTCTGAGTTTAGACTATAGTGAATGGAAATCTAATTGGCATAGTCAGTGTTGCCTAGAGAACAATTCAGCTCATCCTATGTGAGATACCAGGGGTTTGATTCTGTTGCCTGCACATAGGCATCTAATACTGTTTGAGATGCTGTAGAATATTCTGCCTGCTAGCAGCCAGTGCAGGTCTTCTGTAGGTCCTGTGTGATGTCATACCGCCTTCAGGGTCTCTGAGACCCCATAGACTCTCAACTAGTCAACTGAACATAGTTTCATGCAGTTGTCTGCATTTAGGCTTTTGTATCAAATAATTCACTTTATTGAATTAGATCTGTTTTTATAAAAAGCTGACTTACTGAGGGTGACTTGATCCCACTGTCTATGTCATTAACGAAGGCATTAAAGAGTACGGGTCCCGATACGGGCTCCTGAGGGACACCATTTGTCACCAATCTCCATCCAGACATTGAGTCATTGATCACTACCCTCTGGATGTGACCATCCAACCAATTCCTCGTCCACCAAACAGTCCATCCATCAAATTCATATATCTCCAATTTAGAGAGAAGGATGTTGTGGGGAACCATGTAAAGGCCTTGCAGAAGTCCAGATAGATGACATCTGTAGTTCTTCTGTTGTCCACTGATGCAGTCACTCCATCACAGAAAACCACTAGGTTTGTTAGGCAGGACTTGCCCTTAGTGAAGCTGTGCTGGCTGTCTTGAACCACCTCCTTGTCCTCCATGTGCCTCAGCATAGCCTCTAAGAGGATCTATTCCATGATCTTCCCCGGCACAAAGGTGAGGGTGACAGGTGGGTAGTTCCCAAGGTCCTCCTTTTACTCTTTCTGAAAATGAATGCAGTTTCCTTTTTTTTCTTTTTTTTTTTTTTCCCTTACAGCACTGCAAATGGCATTTTGTTGATGTTTGTGTAGGCTGCTGCATCAGGTGTTACACCCATGATTCAGCTGACTGAAAGATACATCAAGAGTGATTTAGATTGCTTAAGGAGTCATCGTCAAAGGTTATTAGCAAAAGTGGTTTTACTGTAGTGTTGAAAAGTGCAACTTAACAAAATTCAATGGCAAGGTTCACTATATTACTGTACAACACAATCATTTGAAAAGCGATTCAAAACTACCAAGGCACAAATTGAAGTTACCAAGACAAGTTATCAAGGCACAAACCAAAGTTAACATACCAGAAGGTTATGTGTAATATTGGTTGCCTGCCAAAGATCTGCCATTGGTAAAAGGTCTCTCTGTCTCAAGTAGCAAGTAGCAACCTTGAGAGGTGTCCCAACTCAAGGGAAGATCGCTGCCATGCAGCCACACTGCCTAGCAGGAAGAACTTAAAGAAACTTCACTTAGACTGTCATATTTATGGAATAAAGTGGTTGGCTTGTAGTTAAATTACATGAGATGGAAAAGGTATGCATGAGACTCCTTGTACTCACAGCTTTCTTTGTTGCTCAATAAATGAGTCTTGGAAAAGCCATCCTGCAATTCATGTGTTAGTCGCATGATCAGTGTTCCAAGCTCATATGCATTGATGCTCACTATGCCACACTTCTCCTTTGCGGGTTTTCAAAGAACAGGTTAAAACTAGAGGAGTTCTTGGCCCTGGTACGGCTCAGACCTTTCTCTCCTTTGGACCCTGCACCAAACTACTGCTAGTTTGGTTAAGGAGTTGAATGCATCCAGCACAGACACTCAACACATCTGAGACATCCACACTGAACTGGAAGATATATCAAAGGAGATCACTAAAATTAAATTAGCTGCCTGTATTAAGGCATCTGAATCACATTTCTTGAGATACCTGTCTTACACAAGCAGCATTTACACTTTAGTTCCTAATGCCTCCCCTCCTCTACTATAGATATTCAGACTTTATTTTTTAACATTGACATTTTCACTAGCTTCTGTTCATTTCAGAACCATAATTGCACCAAGTGAGCACCCAGCATAACCCCAAGGACCTCTAGAACTGGGCCTTCAAAAGCAATGGTATGAGCTGAACGGATAGAAGAAAGAGGCAATATGAATTCTGGGTAAACACTGAAGAGTGGTCACAGAAAAGAAATAGCTAGGACTGATAGAAGATCATACATATTAGGGGAAAAAAAAAAAAAAAAGATTCTGGACATGGATATAGTCTCCCTATAATGTAATAGTCTACCACAACACATATTGTTCAATCAGTTCTTTTCTCAAGTGTTTTTCATGATGTTTCATTATTGTTAGCTGCGGATTTTTATTGTTGTTGTTTTTTCGCCAAAAGGTGTCCCTGAAATTAGCTTATCTTAAGTTTCCTACTATTTCCAACATTTTATATTCACGTATAAACTAGATAACTTTTATCATCTTAGCACACTCCTTACTTTTCTCCCTAACAAATCTCATTTATTTCCAGATCAAGTCACTTCTAGACAGCCCTAGTTTCTCTCCCATTCCACTTCCTTGTACTAAGTCATAGTCTTCTCTGGGTAATCTGAGAGACTCTACTAGTGACAACTATCTTTCCTCATTCATGCCTGTTATAGTTCATGGGTGAGATTCATCTTATCAAATGAAGACAGTTGAGCACTAGATTAATTCTTGCAGTCATAGGATTAGTGTGCAAGTTCATGCTGACCTACAGGCAAGCTGAAGATATTTTAAAGAATTTCTTAAAAAGGGAAAATAGTAGGACTTGCTTAAAAAAGTCAATTTATTAAAAAATTAAAAATAGTAGGACTTGCTATTCCCAGGCCTTTAACTGACTCCACAGGAAATTCCTTGTTTGACTTTATTCAGATTCATAATTGCAGCTATTTGATCAGGTAGTTAAAATTATGTAGACCTATATTCAATTTGTATTTCCAACCTATTTATGTCTTTCAATACATGCAACCTATTTATTCTCCATACAATACATAGATATAACAATAGCTTCTTGTATTGCAGGAAACATACTCATTAATCCTTAAAAAATAATATGAAGATCTATTTTACATTTATCTTTGTTTGGTTAATGCTTTGTTTTTCCCTCCATTACTTGTTGTAAAAGCTAGGCGCCTGTAGTCACTGGATGGATTTAATAACTATTCCCCAACTCCAGGCAAAATGTGCTCATTATATCCATTTGTTCCTGTACCAACATTATCCTATACCTTACATAATCTGTAGCCTTTGCTGAATTTATAGACAGTAATCTTGTCCCTTTTATGCCTTTCATCACCAGGCTAACCAAACCCCCAGTCTCTTCTCATATAAAAGACTTTCAATTTCCCTCATTATCACAGAAGCTTCCCTCCATCTGTCAGTTTGAATCAATCTTCTTTCAATAGAAATGACCAGAGCACATATTTCAGAGGCGATCTCACCAGAATTTTTTATAATGGAACTAATATTGTCCTAACTCAGCTGACAAGTCCTAATCATGCATCCTAACTCAGCTGACAAGTCCTAAGATGCAATTTGCATTTTTCACAGCTGTATCATATTTGTACCTCATAGGACTGAGTATGACACAGCTCCTTCAATGAGCCTAAATTTCTGCCCTCAGTTTTTGTCATTGATTTTTCTTACTAGTTTCCAGATTCACAACCTAGATTTTTTGTACCATCAAATGTTGTGTGGTTCCATACAACATACAAACCAAATGTTGTTTGGTTCCATAATTCACCCATTTTGTCTCCTATGAGTTGGAACAATTTTTTAAAAATCAGATTAAAATTGCTGAATTTACCAGTCTGCCAGTTAGAACTGATTCATCAGTTACTCACCAGTTATTGAAATGTACACATCTGTACAAGCAACATTCTACAACGCAAAAGAAGAATATGTTAGCTGAAATCAACAAATAATTCAAAGTAACCAATTTTATTTTATAGAACAAAAGGGCAAACATGGTCAGAGGAAGTTGCTTCCTGCTCTGCTTATATTTTCTTGAACTCTATTCTGATTACTTCCCATTATTTGAGCAGAACATGTGTGGAATGAATCTTCATTATCTCTGGCATTACAGTGACTTCTGCCTTTACAATATTGGTAAATTTCATCAAGTTATTCCTGATTCATATGCAAGATCTTTAATTTCACATAAGAGTATTACCAACTCAGCGTTTGAGAAACACTATTATTTCACTTTTCTTTCTTCACATGTTTGGTCTCAATAATTTTTGCTATCTTTTTCCCATTGATTAGAACATTGATAATTTCGTAGTTCTACTAATTTTTATATTTTCTGATCTGACCTGTGGTTTTCCATATGGTGCTATATCAAGTGCTTCATTGAGGTTCAGACAGATGGATGCTCTGTATTTCATTACTTTGATAGATTCATGTACATATACCCTATGTGATATACATATATATATGTCATCAAGTAATGAGAAAATCCTTTAATTTTCTTTGAAACTCTTTAAATCTTGTTCAATTTTTTTTCTTGTATTCAGATTTATCTTCCGTATACGGGGTGTTCAGATCCATGTGCATGCCTGCAGTAGCACAGGTACTTTTTAATGTATAAATAATATATGAAATCTCTTTCACTCCTATAGCAGAAAATAACATTCTTTCTTGATTTGAATCATGATGGTATATAATCACACTTTTGAATTTAAGTGTTCCCTTTACATTTCTTGCTCAAAGACAAGCTTTTTCAGATGTGCCACTGTTAAGAAAATAGTGCTGACTGGCATTCCTTATGTTGTTATTCTGTAACTCCTTTCTACTAGAGTCTGAACTTTATTATTTAGTTCAGGATGGCTGTAGACTGACATAGAAAGATAGCTAGAGTATTAGCATTCCTAAGTAACTTATGGCACTCAGGTAAAGTAAGCAATGGTTTCTGCTTCCAATTTCAAAGTTGGGTCTGAGTAAAAGACAATATAAAAAGTTCAAAGAACAGGCAGATTCTATACATACCAGGTACTTCTCCAACAAGGTTTGAAAAATCTGAAAGCTACCCTATCACTTTCCATTAAGATATTACTTATAAGGTATCCAGTAAGACACATAAAAATAAAGATGTGCAAAAAATCTGTATAGTCCCTTGAAGTCTAGAAAGCTTTTAGTATTTCAAGATGGTTCTTTCAAAGGGGACTGTGCTGACTATTTCATAGACCCTTATTAGGGCAAGATAGTTAAAGGGCTTTAAATTAAGAAGTTATTGGATAAAAATGGAAAAGACAATATTTTTAGAAACATTTCACTTTGTTCTAAGACTGATATTAGAACAGATATTTTAAAAAGTGTTGACAAGCTTTAAGTGAAGGGACCTGGCTGTTTCTGGAAGAAGCAACTTGACAAGAAAATGTTCAAAGATTTTGATGTGATCTAAAGGAGATTCTACGTCTGAGGTTGATTAATAGGTAAGAGTTGTGCATCAAGTATGTCAAGGCTGTTTCTAATAAGTGAAATATCTATGCTTTTGTTTATGCTCATGTCTGTTCAAAATACACATAATTTACACACATGCATATGCGTACAGTTACTAAAGCAGAATCTTTTGAAAATTGGACATTATATTCCCTCATTTCTTGGTAGAATTTGGGCAACTAAAGACTGAGAGTCATCGAGTAAGAGTGAAGAATATAATATTTCTCTTCTTAGAAAATGTCCTAGGGCATGTAGTTTTAATTTCAATGAAATTAACACAAATTAATAACAAAGAGAGATTTAACTTCAACTTTACAAGAAAAAAAAACACATTTTAAAATTATTTCTATGTACTGTATTTTGTAAACAACCTGTATTATAGACGTTGAATCTAAATGAGATTAATCTACTTGTTGACAATATTATATAGATTTTGAGCAGGAAGGCCATGGTGAAAGATAGGGGATTTTTAATTTGTTATTTATTATGAATTATTACTTTTTTTTTTTTTTAATGGCTTCAGGATTCTTATTTGATTTTTTTTTTAATTTTTGTACTTAGTTTTCACTGACTGCTTAATTTTTATTATGAATATCATAAAATATCATTATAAGTAAACTTTTCTGTATAGTTTTAAATGTAAAAAACCACATTAGATTAGTTAGTATTTTACACTCAACACTTTATACTTCTTCAGTGATAGCAGTAAACTGTGCTATGAAGTCCACAGAGAAAAGACTATTAAAGTACGTTTACTCTGAAAATACTGATTCTCGCAACACAGAAGACATTAAGACTAAATACAGCATGCTAGAGCAGTAGCCTATTAAAACCTACAGAGTTTCAGAAGATTGCATTTGCAAGGAAAACTATGCTACACCACTTTGATTATTTATGGCAATCATTCATAAAATCATATGCATATTAAATTTGACTTTTGTTTGAAATATTTCAAGGACATGTTAGTTTCAATTTCAATGAATTGAGCATAAGTGATAGTGCAAAATATTTGTCTAGACTTCGTTTGATAAGGGAAAAAATGTATTTTCTACTAGTTTGCTAAGTTTGATGTATCACATCATATACAGTGAGTATCCAGAATAACAGCATGATTTGAGGTGCAGTGCTAGAATGTCTTACATTGTGACAAGATCTGTGAAAGACTCAACCTGTTACATACACCAATAATAGGAAAATCATACCAAGTCTAAAAAAAGATTCTGATTAATGAGTGAGAGAATCCAGAATATGCAAATAGACTAAAGACATGAAAGCATCTTGTAAATGAACTCTTTATCTTTTCTCTGTGAATAAAATTCCAAATAGAAATGTTTTTACAACTAGATATATTATAGCTATTTTAATAATAATTTCTACAGATGGATTTTATCCTCTCAGTTATAATGAAATTATTGTAGCCCAGGGACATCATATTAGAAGAGGTATAATATAAAAGGACAACAAAACTTGCTAAAATATATCTGCTGTTGTTAATGCTTTGACAACCCTTATGAGTGGTAACATATAAATTGCATTTCTAATGCTTTTGAGTAACTATAAATTCTTACATAAATCATATAACATATAAAAATACAGATATATACAGAAATACTACTACACTGACATACAGAGACCAGTACAGCTGTTTTCTGTGCCTGTGAATTAGATAATTCATTCCGAAAAACAAGCACTTAATATGTTCCCTTAAGAAGCAATTTTAATTGCATTCTATTCTAGCCAATATAGAAATAACTTTCTAGTTGTTTATGATATGAAAAAAAAAAATGCAGATTTGTTAATTTTTCACTTCTTGATAAGTAATTGGAAATGTTCTTTGTCTCTAGTCCTACACCTTCCCATCTGTTATTTTATCTTTCATAAACATTATCAGGTTAAAGCAATTAAATAATTTGTTTTTATACAAGCATGTTTAAAGGCTTTCTATTCTATCTTAAATGGTAGAAAACATATCTGCATGAATAAAAAGAGGAAAAAAGATCTCAAAAGCAACATTCATCAGGAACTAGATTCCATTTTGTTCAGTAGCATTCCAACCTTCCATATCACTCCTATCATAAACTTACTGCCTTCCACCCTGCAAATCTTGCTTCTTTTAACATTATGTCGCATTCTACTATTTTTTTTTCTTCATATTTTGACTTGCTCATTAGCTTTACTGACGTGGAACCACTGAAGAGAGCTTAAGAAGAGTAACAGGGAACTATTTAAACAAGGAATTACTGAAAATTGTGTGAACAAGAAAGACAAGAACAAGATATGGATGTGTGCTGGTTCTGACTATGGTAGAGTTAATTTTCACTGGAGCTTGGAGAGGAGCTGAAGCTGGTGGTATCTGCATCTGGGGGACACAGAAAAAAAAAAGTATAAGCTAATATGACAGTTATTCTTCAAAGGGACATAGTTCATTATCCACTGCTGCACCCTCAGAAACAGACCTAAAGAGTATCTAGAATATATACTTGTAATACGATTCACTTATTTCTTTGGAGATTGAAACAATCAAGTTAGTCTGAACAGCCTTTGTTCCCACATGCTTTAATACCTAGTAGCTGAGGGACCACTAGGAGTTTGCTGTGCAGACCTTGGACCTTACTGAATTCATGAGAGAAATTTGACCTTACCAGAGAATTCAGAAAAACTCTGGTATGTCCACTTTGAAATATGGCTTCATGCAGTTGGCTGAGCTGCCTGAGAACAAGCACTGTCAGAAGGGTAAAGTGTTTACAACACTGACAAGTTGGTATTGTGCGGCATTGAAGTTTGTGAAGACCAAGATTGTAACTTACTCGGGTTTCCTTAACATGATATTACTTCATCCTGTGACAATAACTCTGAATCATTCAGGTTTGCAGTCCTTTTCCCTCCATACTATTCAGAAATGTACCAGAAAGAAGAAATGGTAGGACTCCACTCTAAAAATTATAATTCTCTCTTCTTTTTGTTACTATAAGTAAATAAAAGACACCTTATTGGGCCTGCTTGAGTTTTTAGCTAGACTTCAGATAATTTTATTTTAAATGTATCAGACATTAAAGAACTGATGTTGGTGTGAATAAATGCAATTGTGTAAAAAAATAAACTTAAGTTTGATTATGATACGTTTTTACTTGTTTTCAAAAGACTGTCTTCATTGTTTGCAAAATTGCATGTCACAGTACACACTCCTAACATATAATAATCAAATTAATCTATCAAAAATATTGATTACATGCCAGAATATTTGATGATTTTTTAAAAATTTATGTAACAAATTGTCTTGATCTGAAAGATGAAAGTAAAAAAAAAAGTCTAATAGAAAATAATCATCTTTAAACTAAATGAGTGATCATTTCTTACATTCAAGGTTATTAATATGAAATTAAATTTGAATATAGATTGTAAGAACTCTCAAATTAGAAAGCCTGCTTTTTCAGATCTGAAAGCTACCTTGAGCAATCTATAGAATGTTGCTCTCCCATTCACACTTACCTTGTACATATATAATCTTAAAAAAGTTTCCTTCCTGCACACCAAGTGTCAAAAACTGAACAAGTTGTTCCAGAGCTCTAGCAGCTAAAATTAATTTCATGCAGAAAGCATGTAAGGTTGATATCTTTTAGAAATTATGTCAAAAGTTTTAGAAATGCTTTATTTTAGCTTTATTTTACCTTGTTTCCAAGTTGTCATTTGTACAAATCCCAAGCATAGTTTGAACAACTGTTCTGTGAACTGTAGGCAAAAAAATACCCCCGCCTTTCTACAGGAAATGGATAGAGTCTATAAAAACAACTTGAGAAATAAATAGTGCAAGGTGCAGCTTTCAGATATGACCAGAAAGAAACAATTCTTCATCCAGTCTTTTTTTCTGTTTCTGAGGTGTCTGGAGCACAAGTCTTATGAGGAGCGGCTGAGAGAGTTGGGATTGTTTAGTCTGGAGAAGAGGAGGCTCAGGAGAGACCTCATAGCACTCTATAACTTCCTGAAGGCAGGTTGTGATGAGCAGGGGTTTGGCCTCTTCTCCCAGGCAACAAGCAGGACCCGAGGTAATGGCCACAAGTTGTACCAGAGGAAGTTTAGGTTGGACGTGAGGAAAAACTTTTTCTCCCAAGGAGTGGTCAGGCACTGGAATGGCCTGCCCAGGGAGGTGGTGGAGTCGCCGTCCCTGGCAGTGTTCAAGAGGCGGCTTGATGAGGAGCTACAAGATATGGTTTAGTAGCTCTGGCACCAATGGTAGTGGGAAGATGGTTGGACTAGATGATCTCATAGGTCCCATCCAACCATGTGATTCTATGATTCTATGATTCTATGAAAACATTCTGTGGAGTGTCTAAATTTACTTATGACCCATCAAGAGTTATCCATGAGCTGTAAATTAAAAAAAAAAAAAGATAAATCTTTACACAGTTGACCCTTCCCCCATCTTAAAATCAGGTTCTTAATGCCAAATCTGAAATCCTGAGTCCTATTCAATATCCATTTCTCTGAACTCTGTTTCCCGAAGTTCCCCAGAAGCCCACCATTTGACTTTTGCTTCAGTTCCAAAGCAGTTCAGCCTTGGTGAGATGAGCAGGTAGGTGCCTATAAGTAGAAGTTTCAGAGATAACTTTGGTCCATTGTTTGATGAGGTTGGTCATAGAATCACAGAACAGTTAGGGTTGGAAGGAACCTTCAAAGGTCATCTAGTCCAACCTCCCTGCAAGGACCAGGGACATCTCCAACTAGATCAGGTTTCTCAGAGCCCTGTCCAACATGGCCTTGAATGTTTCCAGGGATGGGGCATCTACCACCTCTCTGGGAAACCTGTTCTAGTGTTCCACTACCCTCACTGTAAAAAATTTTTTCCTCATATCTAATCTGAATCTACCTTGTGGTCACCTCACAAATAGAGACAGACAAAGCAGAGATTTTAATTATCTTCTTTGCTTCTGTCTTTAGCACTGATGATGGTCGCTGGGACTCCTGGAGCGCTATGCTGGAAAACCATAACCAGGTGAGGATGACAGACTCCCACCAACCCTGAATTGTTCAAGAGTTGTTTCTCCAGCTGGACGCACATAAGTCTATGGGGTTCAATGGGATTCATCCCAGAATACTAGGAGAGCTGGCTAATGTCATCTTGGGACCTCTCTCCACTATTTTTTCAATGGTCTTGGGAGTCTGGAGAGGTCCCAGTTGACTAGAAGCTGGCAAAAGTTGTCCCAATTTTCTGAAAGGGAGAGAAGGAAGATCCTAATAATTACAGGACTATCAGTCTTGCTTCTGTGCCTGGTAAAACTATGGAAACAATTATTCTGGAAGTTATTGAAAAACACTTGAGAGACAATACAGTCATTGACTGTAGCCAGCACGTATTAATGAAAGTCCTGCTTAGCTGACTTAATTTCCTTTTATGACAAGGTCACCCATCTAGCTGACCAAGGGAAGTCAGCAGATGTTGTGGTTTTGGATTTTAGCAAAGCTTTTGACACTGTCTCTCACAGTATTCTACTGGACAAACTGTCCAGCACACAGCTAGACAAGTCTATAATATGTTGGGTGAGCAATTGGCTAATGAGTTGGCCTCAAAGAGTTACAATAAACTGGATTACATCAGACTGGTGACTAGTCACCAGTGGGGTTCCCCAAGGCTCAATTTTAGGGTCAGTTCTCTTCAATATTTTTATAATTGATCTGGACGCAAGAATCACATGTACATTAAGTTGGCTGATGATACTAAACTAGGAGGAGCTGTAGAATCCGTTGAGGGTAGAAAGTCCTTACAGAGAGATCTGGACACACTAGAGAGCTGGGCAATCACCAGCTGTATCAATTTTAACAAGACCAAGTGCTGGATTCTCCACTTGGGATGGGGCAATCCTTATTATACACACAAACTGGAAGATGAGAGGCTGGAAAGCACCCCTGCTGAAAGATATCTGGGGATCTTGGCTGATGGCAAGTTGAATATGAGTGAAGAGTGTTCTCCAGCAGCCAAAAGGATCAACCATGTCCTGGGGGGTCCATCAAGCACAGCATAGCTAGCTGTGTGGAAGCCTCTGCCCTTCAGGGAGGTGATTGTCCCACTCTACACTAGTGCGGCCCCATCTTGAGTACTGTGTGCAGTTTTGGGTGCTTCAATATAAGAACAACTTCAAACTGTTAGAATGTGTCCAGAGTAGAATGACAAGGATGGTGAAAGGTCTCAAGGGTAAGACTTAGGAGGAGCAGCTAAGGTCACTTGGCTTGTTCAGCTTGGAGAAGAGAAGGCTGAGGGAGTGTCCTCATTGCAGTCTACAACTTCCTCAAGGGGGACAGTGGAGGGGGAGGTGCTGATCTCCTCTCTCTGGTGACCACCGATAGGACACAAGGAATTTGAATGAAGCTGTGTTAGAGGAAGTTCAGACTGAACATTAGGAAAAGGTTCTTCACTAAGGTTGTGGTCAGTCACTGGAACAGGCTCCCCAGAGAAGTGGTCATGACATCAAGCTTATCAGAGTTCAAGGAGCATCTGGACAACATCTTAGTTATATGACTTAGTTTTAGGTAATCCTGCAAGGAACAGGGAGATGGACTTGATCCTTATGGGTCCCTTCTGACTTGAGATATGATTCTATTCTATGACTCTATGACCCTGTATCACACAAAACCAGGCAATATATCAAGAAACCAGATACACTTCTCTTTGAGTGGTTCATTCCAGTCGTTATTATTGGAGTACAATTCATGATTGAGCTCTGTACAAAAAAGCCACAGTTGACACTACTTTCTTTTAAGAAATATATACAGGAGGAGGTAATAGTGATGACAGATCTCTCTCCCTCATACTCTTTCCAAATAATTATTTTGTGATTAGGCTACTCAGCTAACTTGCAGGTAATTTAGGTTTTTCTTAGCATGAAAGGAATCAAATCCATAATTGACTTCATCTCATCACCAACCACCTATTGTGGAATAGGAATATTCTGCATCTTGGGAAGCTGTTCCAGAAAGAATAAATTATATTTTCAGTCTTTCCATCCTGTAAGTGCTTGCCATACATGTCAAAAAGATGATCATTTATGCTACCTTCTTAAGATTTTTTTTTCCTTGTAAGAGGAAGAGTAAGTAAAGAAAACTGTACTTGAGAATGTTGGTTATATGTGGAGAAAGATTTTTCTGATTTATCATCTCAAAGTATCTAAGAGAAAACTATAAAGGAAGAGAAAGGCTGATATAGTGGCTGCATAAAAAGCATGTAACAGTAAATTTGTATATCATACATAAAAATATTACTTCACTACATCAAGAATAATCAACTTGGAGAGAAAAAATTTTAAGAAGCACAGTGACAGTGTCTGGTTCTTACACTGAATTAGAACCATTATTTGATATGGAGTAATATATTTTGGTGTGCATAAACTGAACAGGAAAAGCAAAAAAATGAATTGATTGCCTAGCTCCATAGCAGTCCAAAGTAATGGCCTGGTTTATGCTCACAAGTTCATCCAATTAAAAGACTTCTCTGACTGTGAAAAAATGAGATTCGGGATTTCATCACAGAAATAATTTGCAAAAGCTATTTATGCTATCTAAAATTTGTAAATAGTGTCTGGCTTTTATTATTGTCAGTAGAACTGGACTAGGTGTCTGGGTTTTTTTTTGCATTTGGAGTTTTCTTGTAATTTGTTCTAGAGCTCTGTTTAGATATTTTTTTTTAACAAAAAAAATAAGACCATCTTAGACTTCAGAACAATCTGTTTCATTCAAAGCAATGGTCCATGTGTAAGGGAATATGTGTGTACATACGCACACTTTTATGTGTCTACTGTCCAGCTCTCCAAAGTCAGAGGATATTTCCACACTAAGTCTAAACTAAGAAAGTTCTTCCACATGTATGGGTTTCAACCTGAGCATGTCAGTAAGCGACAGTGCTTATTGCTTAGTGATGGGCTGCTGGAACAGAGAAGAAACTGTGAGATGACAGTATGGGGAGTGACATCTGTTGAGTGGGAGGACAGCCATGTGGCATTGAAGCAATCGTCCTGGAAATGGCAAGAAGAACTGTTCAGCTGCAGTGAAGAAAGTTCAGATCACTGTTTTAATGTTTCCCTCGCCTTCTCTCAAACTTGCAATTGAAACTATGTGAATTTTAGTTGAATATTCCTTTCAGTCTTGATGAAGCATTTATACATGTGGACAGCATAGTGAAAACTAAGATCAAAGAGCAAGAGCAAAATTGAGTGAAGAAATAACCTTAGTAAAGGAAGATTTTTTTTTTCAGGTTTAATTAGGAAACAGAGTACGTAACTATCTCATGGGGAAAATTAATTTCTTATATTAAAAATAATATATGTTTGGATTTACAGGCAAAGCAAAACTAGAAAATAATGTTATAAGTAGTCTGAAACTGAAGTGCTCATTTCTACTATACTTGATCCATTTGTATTTTCTGCATGCCTTCAGAAGTTAAAGGTTTTTTTTTCTCTTGTAGTAGCACCTAAAAGATATGCAGCATTTTACATTATTTTGAAAAAATATCCTGTTGTATATTTTGATTGTTACAAACTTTTAAAGGTATTAACAGAAATATATAAAGTACAGACTAAGAAATGCTACCATCTTATTATGTCAACATGTTACTAATTTGTACTTAAATGAAATGTACACCCTAACAACTGTGACAGAATTGTGAACCAAGAACCTAGGCTTACAGTCAGATAATTTACTAGGATGTCTTGGTTAGATGTGTAATGTAGCTCCTCATTTGACTTCAGGACTATCTGTGATTGCACTAAGCTTAAAAGGCAGTCTGAACATTTTCTCTCTTCTGAATCTTACCTGAACACTCTTCCTACAGTGCTCTTCTGGTTCTGCAAGGTGTCATGTTACCTTTCTTTCCAAGTAAAGGAAAATTTTGCAAAAGTTTTCATTTAGAGAAAGTAAATTATTACATTCATTTGTGACCACATGAGAGGAAGGTATCTCACAGACAGAGGCAGGTGGTAGACGAGACCGACTTCAGCAGCAGGCAGTGAGCCAAAATGTGTGAGTCAGTTCTTGAAGTAGTATTTTTAAATGGGAAATGAAAATTAGTTTCACCAGACTGCTAAAGAGGTAGGTTAGAAAAGGCAAAGGGAAAAGAATTCGAGGATGTACTGTTCCTTTAGTAAATGTAATTAGTCTAAAAGATTAGTCATTTAACAGGTGAATAAATGTAGTTATTGAGGGAAAAAAAATGAAGCATATTTTGACATTTCAGGTTAACATAGTTGCTTAAAAAAAAAATCTGGTCATATTTCTTGTGAGAATATTCAAAGTTACCACTCACTTTAGAAAATCCTGTCTGAATGGTATAAATTAATCCTTGGCATCTTGTGTGAGACTCTGAGGAATGGGAGATTTTCTGAGGAAATTAATCTCTTGATAACCATCAATGTTCTTTTATATTCAACAATTCCATATAAGCACAGGTTTCCTGTTTTCCATAGAGCATTGACACCTGCCCTGTGAATACACAAATAGAGGTATTTGATCTAAATCAGAAATTACTGATTTATGACAGAAAATGATACATTAATGACAGAAAATTACTAAAAATACATAATGTATTCTCTACTTTCTCATGTTTTCCTTAAGAGTGGGTGAAAAAAATCAACAGGTAGAAGGAAATATTTATTCTTTTTCACTAAACAGAATGAAGTAGTTTTTTCCTTGATTCTTACCTCCTTACAACTCATATCTGGAAGTTTAAGTTAGCGAAGAACTTCTGCCATAAAAATAGATTTATCTTAAGAAAAGGGAAGATCAATCTAAATTTAGTCTTTCCAGAAATTGTTAGTAGTAGGGTTTTTTTCTACTAAAGCCAGATTTTTTTTTATGTGTTCGTGTATCTTGATGTGTGCACATACTTATGCATCCATCCACTCAATAGATATCTATTTGCCTACACCATTATCTTCTATACTTAACTGCTGTCTCGTACTGTTATTCCCAATTGTTTGGTAAAGTCATCATCTTAAATAATGTGGACAGAGGTTCTCCATGAAGTGTATAAAACTCACATATCTTTAAAAATTAGTTGTAAATAGATGTCTGTGTGTTCTGTTTCAAATAAAGTATGATGAAAATACAAAATGTGCTTGAAATTATAGTTGAAATAAAGAATTAAGAACTCTATTATAAAAAGGAAATTGAAAGCACCAATAAACATCATTCCCTATACAAATTGATCTACAACAGAGCAAGGTGTCAGTAAACGTTGAAAGAACAGAGGATGATGCTTTAGCAGGCTTTTGTGGTTAATAGTTTTTGGTAGGAGTGTTTTTAATAATAAATGAAAGCAACCTTAATTAATTGATTTGTTCTTTCTCTCATTTGTGTTTTCAGGGTAATACTCTGATGTATCCCATCTTGATGGGAGAGTAAAAGCATTTTCTGATAAATTACTAAATATGGGCCAATTCTATTCAAATCAGTCTTGCATTTCCTTCAACTGAAGTATCTGAAAAAAAGTTCTTTTTGCATTTATGTGATCGTTCTGATTCTGATTATGTAAACTATTTGACAAAGCATACAAATGACTGATTACATACTTGTTTGAGTCCAAATCATTTCAAAGAGTAAATGAAAGGAAATAATAATTCTACATGGCTAAATATATATATATATTTCTGCATAATAAAAGCACATTACTCATATGGCTAGAATATAAATCACGAGAATAGTCTATCAGTTCTTCCCAGAAAGGATGGAACAGAGCCAGTCTGTCTGACTTAAGTACTTAAACTTGGCTTCACAGATGTGTCTCTGAAGGACTCAAAAAGAGCCACATCACTTCATTTTTTGTATGAAGAAAACAGTACTTGACTTGAAAAAAAACCAAACCAAAACAAAAAACCCCTCCAAAACATTAATTTAAACATCTGAAGTTTAGACATAAGTTAATTGTCTAATTAATTTACCTTTCTATCCAAAATCATATAGGAACTTTTTTTTTCCCCAAAGTTTAATATATCCATATTTTAACATTTCTATGTAGCATATCGGTACTGAATTTCTCAGTAGAGCTAAATGGTTTATCCTATAAAAAAAAATTATTATATTTGAAATGAAGCAAACACACCAACACGCCCCTTTCCTCTGGAATTTACTCCAGAATTATTCGAAGAGTAACATAGGGAATTCTACATTCAGAACTAACTATATTTATACCTGAAATTTCTATAATTTTCTTTGAAATCTACAGTGTTATTTGAAGAAGCCAGTTACTCAGTAAATGTTATTTACATGGTGTCATGGTTTAACACTAGCCAGTAACTAAGCATCACACAGTCGCTCACTCACCCTCTGTGCCCTGGTGGGGTAGGGGAGAGAATCAGAAGCATAAAATTAAGAAAACTTGTGGATTGATATAATAACAGTTTAGTGACTGAAATAAAATAAAATTTGTAATTTTAATAATAATTAAAAATTGTCATGAAAAGGAAAAAAAACCAAAAAGACAGAGAAACAAAACTCAACAAAAACAAGTGATGGAACCTCTCACCACTCACTGACCAATGCCTAGTCAGGCCTTGAGCAGTGACCAACATCCCCCAGCTAACTCCTGACAGTTTATATGCTGAGCATGATGTCATGTGGTATGGAATATCCCTTTTGCTGGTCTGGGTCAGCTGTCCTGACAGTGTCCTTTCACAGCTTCTTGTGTACCTCCAGCCTTCTCACTGGCACGACATGAAAAGCTAAAAAGTCCTTGACTTAGTGTAAGCACTACTTGAGCAACAACTACGGCATCAGTATGTTATCAACATTATTCTCATACTAAATCCAAAACACAGCACTATACCAGCTACCATGTATCCCAGCCAAAACCAGGACACATGGGTTTAACAGCTTACAGGTATGTCCAGTCCGCAGTGTGGTGTCTTGTTCAGTTTTGGGCCCCTCACTACAAGAAAGACATTGAAGCCCTGGAACGTGTCCAGAGAAGGGCAACAAAGCTGGTGAGTGGTCTGGAGCACAAGTCTTATGAGGAGCGGCTGAGGGAGTTGGGATTGTTTAGTCTGGAGAAGAGGAGGCTCAGGGGAGACCTTATAGCTCTCTATAACTTCCTGAAGGCAGGTTGTGATGAGCAGGGGTTTGGCCTCTTCTCCCAGGCAACAAGCAGGACCCGAGGTAATGGCCACAAGTTGTACTAGAGGAAGTTTAGGTTGGACGTGAGGAAAAACTTTTTCTCCCAAAGAGTGGTCAGGCACTGGAATGGCCTGTCCAGGGAGGTGGTGGAGTCGCCGTCCCTGGCAGTGTTCAAGAGGCGGCTTGATGAGGAGCTACAAGATATGGTTTAGTAGCTCTGGCACCAATGGTAGTGGGAAGACGGTTGGACTAGATGATCTCATAGGTCCCATCCAACCCAAAGACGACGAGGCACCACCTGTACATACAGTGCTAACCAACTCTGCCAATATAAAGACAATCTCTCTGCTTTCCTATGGGCTTGTGTCTCAACTGTGGAAAAAATGACTGAAAGATCTGAAAGTCTGTCGGAAAAAGTGTTTTGGAAAAATCTATCCCAGGAGTTTCAGAAATACAAAGAGGATAGGTCTTACTTCCCAGCTGCAGGGACCTGTATCTCATCTATATAGGAATAAACATTCCCCTGCTCCAGAGGGACTGTACATGGAGAGGTACCAGAGTACCATGGAGAGGTACTCTGTGGTTTACCTTGCATGACCAAGGAGAGGACACAAGGAGGTAAGATGGGAAACGTACCTTGACCCTAGAGGCACACGTACATGAGTCGCAAGGAAAAACAACGGGAAACGGATGTTCTCTCAGGAAAA
>WHYT01016995.1:51631-99314 GCA_009806455.1 Tetrax tetrax
TCAGTAGGGCCTGTTGCAATAGGATGATGGGTAATGTTTTTAAACTAAAAAAAAAAAAGGAGTAGATTTAGATTAGATATAAGGAATTTTTTTTTTTTTCATACTGAGGGTGGTAGAACACTGGAACAGGTTACCCAGAGAGGTGGTGGATGCCCCATCCCTGGAAGCATTCAAGGCCAGGTTGGACAAGGCTCTGAGCAACATAATCTAGTTGAAGATGTTCCTGCTCTTTGCAGGGGCCTTGGACTAGATGACCTTTAAAGGTCACTTCCAATCCTAACTATTCTATGATTCTATAAAATTGCTATTCCAGTCACCAGTGGGGAATTCCCTAGAAAGAGTAGAAGGGCTTATTTTACCTCTGATTCTATGGAAGGGACTTCTAATTCCTGCTTACAAGAAGTGAGCAATGAATACTATGACCAGGATTAGACTAGCCCTGCCTCCAACCAAGTGGAAGAGAGGGACAACTGAATTTACTGGACTAAAGATTGGATGGCCTGGCACATCTGATGCACAGGAGTATAAGGCTCAGGAGAGGGTATTTCAAAGATCTAAAAGGACTTTTGATGTAGCTGCCTTGCAGATGGGGGAAATTAAAGAGCTGTCTACCTTGCCTGGTCTCTTGGAGGACCCTTCTGTTGTGAGGATGCTGAGAATAAAGAATTGCTACCAATTGCTACCACCACCATGCACGAGTGGCAATATAACACCGAGACTCCCTGAATTCCATCCATGAGCTAACTTGCCAACTGGAGACCCAGGGAGTGATCAGGAAGATTTTCTCACCCTTTAACAGTCCCATATGGCTAGTGCCAAAACCTACTGGAGAGTGGAAACTAGCAATGGACTATCATGGCCTGAATGAAGTTATGCCACCACTGAGTGCTGCTGTGCTGCACATGCCAGAACTTCAACAAGAAGTGGGGTCAAAGGCAGCCAAGTGGTATGCCACAGTTGATACGGCTAATAAATTTTTCTTAATTTCTTTGGCAGCAGAATGCAGGTCACAGTTTGCTTTCACTTAGAGAGGCGTCCAGTACACCTGGTATTGACTGTCCCAGGGGTGGAAAACACAGCCCCACCATTTGCTATGAACTGATTCAGACTGCACTGGAAAAGGATGAAGCTCTGGAACACCTGTAATACATTGTTAACAACATCATGTGGGGCAACACGGCAGCAGAAGTTTTTGAGAAAGGGGAGAAAATAATCCAAATCCTTCCGAAAGCTAGTTCTGCCATAAAACAAAGCAAGGTCAAGGGACCTGCAAAAGAGATCTAGTTTTTAGGAATAAAATGGCAAGATGGATGCCATCACATTCTGATGGACGTGGTCAACAAAATAACAGCCATGTCTTCACCAGCTAACAAAAAAGGAAACACAAACTTTCTTAGGTGTTAGGGGTTTCTGGAGAATGCATATTCCAAATTACAGTATGATAGCAAGCCCCTGTTATGAAGTGACCCAAAAGAAGAATGGTTTTAAATGAGGCCCTGAGCAATGACAAGCCTTTGAACAAATTAAATGGGAGATTGTTCATGCAGTAGCCCTTGGACCAATCTGGACAGGACAAGATGTTAGAAACATGCTCTACACCACAGCCAAGGAGAATGGCCTGACCTGGAGACTTTGGCAGAGAACAGAGGGCTGACTTGAGGTCGACATCCTGGGTTTTGGAGCTGAGGATACAGAGGATCTGTGGCTCACTATACTCTAGGTGAAAAAAGGAATACTGGCAGCATATGAAGGAGTTCAAGCTGCTTCGGAAGTAGTTGGTACTGAAGCACAGCTTCTCCTGGCACCCTGACTGCTAGTGCTGGACTGAATGTTCAAAGGGAGGCTCCCCTGTACACATCATGGAACTGATGCTACGTGGAGTAAGTGGGTCACACTGATCACACAGTGGATTTGAATAGGAAATCCCAATAACCCAGCAGTCTTACAGGGAGTTATGGGCTGGCTAGAATGCAAAAATTTTGAAAGGTGTGACCTAATAGCCCTTATGAATCCCATGACTGGAGTGTGACTACTGATGGGTGCAGGCTGTTCAGAAGGGATAGGTGAGGAAGGAGGGGCAGTCTGAATAGCTGTCTCTGAAGAATAGCCACAAACGGATTGAGAGCTTCTGGGTGAGAATTAGAGGCTGAGCCAACAAATGGAACCTTGTGGTTGGTGTTTACTACAGGCTATTGACTACACAACCTATTGACAAACCCTCTTACTCCAGCTACAGGAGGCTTTGCACTTGCAGGCTCTTGTCCCGCTGGGACACTTCAATCACCCTGACAACTGCTGTAAAAGCGGCACGGTGAGCTGTAGGCAGTCCAGAAGACTCAGGGAATGCATTGACGATAACTTCTTAAGCCAGATGATGGACAGTCCTACCAGAGTGGATACCATACTTGACCTGTTGGTCACCAACACAAGTGAGGTAATCAGTGATGTCTAGATTGAAGGCAGTCTGGGCTGCTGTGATCATGCACTGGTGGAGTTTGCAGTCCTGAGGGAAAGGGGTCAGGCAAAGAGTAAAGTCAGGACCCGGAATTTTAAGAGAGCAGCCTTCTAGCTGTTCAAGGAGTTAATCAATAGGACCTCCTGGGAAACTGCTGTTATGGATAAGGGAGCAGAACAGAGCTGGCAGATCTTTAAGGATGCCTTCCATAGAGTGCAAGAGCTCTCGATCCCCAGGTGTAAGAAAGCAGGCAAGGAGGGCAAGAGATTAGCATGGCTGAGGTGAGACCCACTGGTCAAACTAAAGGGCAAGAAGGAAATGCACAAGCAGTGGAAGCAGGGTCAGGTATCCCGGGAAGAATATAGGGGTGCTGCCCAGTTGTGTAGGGATGAGGTCAGGAAGGCCAAGGCGCAGCAAAAACTGAGCTTGGCAAGGGACATAAGGAATAAGAAGGGCTTCTACAAGTATGTCAGCCAGAAAAGGAAGGTCAAAGAAAGTATATCCCCCTGACAAGCAGGAATTGGTAACAATGGATGAGGAGAAGGCTGAGGTAATCAATAAATTTTTTTTCAGTTTTCAGTGGTAACCCCTCTTCCCACACCCTTCAAGTGGCTGGACCACAAGACAGGGACTAGAGGACTTCTCTCCCGCTGTAAGAGAAGATCACGTTCATGATCACCCGAGGAACCTGAATATACACAAGTCTATGGGACTTGATGACATGCATCCCAAAGTCCTGAGAGAACTGGCTGATGCAGTTGTCAAACCACTCTCCATGATATTTGAAAAGCCATGGCAGTTAGGTGAAGTCCTTACTGAATAGAAAAAGGGGAATATTGCACCCATTTTTAAAGAGGGTAAAAAGAAGGATCCTGGGAAGTACTGACCCATCAGCTTCACCTCTGTGCCTGAGAAGATCATGGAACAGATCCTCCTAGAAGCTAAGCTGAGGCACATGGAGGACAGGGAGGCGGTTCAAGACAGCCAGCACAGCTTCACCAAGGGTAAGTCCTTCTTAGCAAACCTAGTGGCGTTCTATGATGGAGTGCCTACATCAGTGGACAAGCGAAGAGCTACGGATGTTGTCTACCTGGATTTTTATAAGGCCTTTGACATGGTCCCCCACAACAACTTTCTGTCTAAGTTGGAGAGATATGGATTCAATAGGTGGACTGTTGGTTGGATGGTTGTATACAGAGGGTAGTGGTCAATGGCTCAATGTCCAGGTGGAGGCTGGTGATGAGTGGTGTCCCTCAAGGGTCCGTACTGGGACCAGTACTGTTTAATATCTTCATCAATGACATACACAGTGGGACTGAGTGCACCCTCAGCAAGTTTGCAGATGACACCAAGCTGTGTGGTGCGGTAGGCAAGCCTGAACTACGGGATGCCATCCAGAGTGACCTGGGTAAGCTCGAGAAGTGCGAACCTCACGAGGTTCAAATAAGACCAAGTGCAAGGCCCTGCACCTGAGTCAGGGCAGCTCCCAGTTTCAATACAGGCTGGAGGATGAAGGGATTGAGTGCAGTCCTGCTTAGAAAAACTTGAGAGTACTGGTGGATGAAAAGCTGGACATGAGCTGTCAATGTGAGCTCGCAGCCCAGAAGACGAATCATATCCCTGGCTCCATCAAAAGAAACATGGCCAGCAGGTTGAGGGAGATGATTCTGCCCCTCCACTCTGCTCTGGTGAGACCCCATGTGGAGTACTGTGTCCATCTCTGGAGCCCTAAGCCCAGGAAAATACATGAACCAGTTGGAGCAAGTCCAGAGGAGGCCCACAAAGATGGTAAGAGGGCTGGAGCACCTCTCTTATGAAGAAAGGCTGAGAGAGTTGGGGCTGTACAGTCTGGAGAAGAGAAGGCTACGGGGAGACCTTCTTGTGGCCTTTGAATACTTAAATAGGGTCTGTAAGAAAGATGGGCACAAACATTTTTAGCTGGGCCTGTAGCAATAGATTTAGATTAGACATAAGGAGAAAATTTTTTACAATGAGGGTGGTAGAACACTGGAACAGGTTGCCCTGAGAGGTGTCAGATGCCCCATCCCTGGAGCTGTTCAAGATCAGGTTGGACAGCGTTCTGAGCAATATAATTTAGCTGGAGATGTCCCTGCTCATCCCAGGGAATTTGGACTAGATGATCTTTAAAAGTCCCTTCCAACACAAACCATTCTATGATTCTGTGATTCTATAGTATTTGATCTGCTAACAAACAGTCTGTCAATATTTATCTTACTAAGCTTACTAGACTAAGCTTATTACACTGTTATTTAGATGAATGTTAGAAAAACAACAACAAAATCTTTGCTTTTTGTTTAAGGACTTCCAGGTGAAGCTGCAAATCATCTAGAGACATACTTTTTAAATATGCTGTCAAGAGCCTTGCAAGAAAAGGTACATGACTTGTCCGAGAGCTTTCTTTGCTCTGCATTCTGCTTCTTATTGTAAATCACCTGTGAATAAAAGGAAATATTTGCTTTTTGAAATGCAAAAGATTGACGATCTTGGTGAACACGTTCTGTGCTGTACAGAGTCTAGTAATATAGTACTAGTCACAGCTAGTCCCACTGTCAGTACATATTATACTCTGTGGACCTCCTAGAAACAGAACAGATATAGCCTATTTTTTTTTTTTTTTGTTATTTTTTTTCACTTCATTCACGAATTGGTTACCATAAAACTGAAACAGATACAGAAATAATGTTATTGTCTTTTTTCAGGTCTGACATAGACAAAGGTTCCATTTCTTCTTTGATGCAATAGAGGAAATTGGGAAATGTACACATCTATTTCACACACTGGAAGGGAGGGATGCCAACCAGAGGGACCTTGACAGGCTGGAGAGGTGGGCCTGTGCCAACCTCATGAAGTTCAACCAGGCCAAGTGCAAGGTCCTGCACGTGGGACGTGGCAATCCCAGGCACAAATATAGGCTGGGCGAAGAATAGATCGAGAACAGCCCTGAGGAGAGGGACTTGGGAGTGCTGGTGGATGAGAAGCTCAACATGCGCTGGTAATGTGCCCTTGCAGCCCAGGCGGCCAACCGCATCCTGGGCTGCATCAAGAGGAGCATGGCCAGCAGGTCGAGGGAGGTGATTCTTCCTCTCTACTTCACCCTCTTGAGACCCCACCTGCAGTACTGTGTCCAGCTCCAGAGCCTGCAGCATAAGAAGGCTGTGGACCTGTTGGAGTGAGTCCAGTGGAGAGCCATGAAGATGATCAGAGGGCTGGAGCACCTCTCCTATGAGGACAGGCTGAGAGAGTTGGGGCTGTTCAGCCTGGAGAAGAGGATGCTCCAGGGAGACCTGATAGAGGTCTTCCAGTACCTCAAGGAGGCCTACAAGAAAGATGGGGAGAAACTGTTCATAGGGCCTGTTGTGACAGGACGAGGGGTAATGGTTTTAAAATAGAGGGAGGCAGATTTAGATTAGATATTAGGATTTTTTTTTTTTTAAATGAGGGTTGCAGAGCACTGGAACATGTTACCCAGGGAGGTGGTGGATGCCCCATCCCTGGAAACATTCAAGGTCAGGTTGGATGAGGCTCTGAGCAACCTGATCTAGTCAAGGATGTCCCTGCTTCTTGCAGGGGGCTTGGACTAGGTGACTTTTGAAGGTCCCTTCCAACCGTATCTATTCTATTATTCTATGATTTCAGTGGTATCTGCCCTACCATACTTAAGCAGATCAAAAAGATCAGTTCTTCACAGAATCAAGTTGTCACAGGACTTAGTAAGAAGAGTCATGAAAAGCAGCTAGAAAGGGGCTGTGGAAAAAGACTATTACTGTGCCGTTGATCAATATCTAACAGCAGTTTTTTTTTGTCTGTGATATGTGATCATGGCTTGTGGAATGTTACTTGTATTCTTTTGTCTCACCCTGCTTATGGCTGTAGTCCATTCAGAGATGCTATATAGAATGGAGATTGAAAATGCTACTGAATTCTGTCACATGTCTCACAATAGTTTTCAAATCTATGAAACAAGGAAACATGTTGAATGTGCCAGTGCAGAAGTGGATACTGATATAGGTTAGAAGTGTGCAGATTCCACAGAAGTTTAGTATGAGATTCAGTCTACTGTTGGAGACACTGAAACTGTAAGCTAAGTACCTAAATTCATAATGTTGTCAATAGAGATTAGGGGCTTGGTTCACCAAATATAGGCTTCTAAGCTCTTTTGAGATGCCTTCTGGTATGTAAGAAATATGTATGAGGCTAGAAGTTATATGGTAGACCCGTATCCTCTCTGAGAAGCATCTGAACTTAGGATGGATGGCTTTGCACATCTTAAATGGCTCCTGATGCTGATGTTGAGGCTACTGAATTGTACCTCTAGAAGTTGCATTGACTATATTACTCTTCATTTAAAAAATATATGTTTAATCACCTAGACTACGTGTAGTCACCAAACTTACACTATTTTCTCTTGAATTGAATCTTGCTCCCATAACTTAATTCAGTTGTCTGGACACAAAGAACTAGAGTTACAGGAGATGCTCCAAGGACACATCTCAGCCTAGGGTAGGTAAGGCAAGAGACACTTAAATATAGACACACATTGGCAAAGATCTTTATGTTTCCTTGCAAGGATTCTAGTAGAAGGTAGATTCTAATCCTGAATATATAAGCTTACACATAGCAAGTATGTGATATGGCTTTACTTCACAGGAAGTGCCCCAGAGGCCAGGAACCAAGCTGATTGTTTCAGACATTGTCTCTGCACTGGCTGTGGAATTGATGATAGGGTCTTCTATGTCTGTTTGACCCAGAGGGCTGTTTTTACTTTCTTTAAACTTCTTCTAGCATACCATTGCCTCTTTATCTTCATTAGTCAGAAAGAAAGCCTAAAGTGACTGGGTCAGACTAGTCATCTGCACTATAAATAGCTGCATCTATTTAACATTTTTTTCATCCTTCAATTCCCTTTATAGTCTATAGTATCTTCAAGGAATTGTTTGTTTCTTCCTAAAATAGATACCTAATATAGGTCACATGAATTGTTCAAGGTAATTCTTTTTGTCTTAGTTAGTGATAAGGAACATCCAAACAATTACCTCAAATGTAGATTAGATTATTTCTACAACATAGGATTCCAAAGGTGGTTGAGATGAACCCCTTCGTTGTTTTTATCTTTAATATCATCAATCTGTCATAATGCAATAAATGTTTAGTTTCAATTTTTAAGTTTGTTGTTTTGATATCACTGTATAAACAGATTTGTATGGTGAAGAAAATTATATAAAAGGAAAGAACTTGAAGATTCTAAATAATCAAGGATTGTTTGATGTACTCAGTAAAATTTTTTAAAAAACAAAGATTTTTCCTATCTGTTTCAAAAAATATTTTAAAATAAGGATTACTAAATGCTTAAGACTGCTGAAAAAGTCATTTGTACATTTCATCTGGCAGCCAATAGCGACAGTAAAAGTGCTATTCACAAAATCAAAGAAGAAAGAGAGTCTGTGTAGTTAGATGTTTTTCATACATATGATAAGATTTTTCTCTGAGCAGTTAATAATTTACAACATAATTTAAATAGTTTAACCTAAAGATGACACATTTCTTGTGTAAGATCCTGTGAATGAATTTATACATAAATGCTAAAAGACAGATATGAGTAGTTATTTACAGCCAAGATTTTAAAATTTTATGCAAAGTAAGGCTCCTAAATCCATTTAAAAACATATTTTTAAGAGTGTTGAATCTCCAACTCTACTTACATACAAGATCTATATTTTCTTGTCTGGATTCAAATTATATTTAAAAGCTTAAATCAGCTTGAATACCAGTATGTCGATAGTATAAATTGTCATGTCTCTGTATGTATCAACACCAGTTTTTACAGATATAAAAATAAATATTTTTTTTTGAGGGAAAAGTAAATATTAAATGCATTTCATTTCACTGAGGAGTATTTAAAGGAGGAATTTATAGGAGGCTATTTGGTGGATGAAAACCAAACTGCAGAAAAGTGGAGGAATAGGGGACAGAGAGGAAACATCTAAGGAAAACATGGTAGGCAAGGCTCTCCATTTCCCTTTACCAAGCGGCATAGCTGGGGTAAGTGCCTGTACATGAGTGCATACAACTGGAGAAACATTACAGAGTTCTGGATGGATATAGGCTTTTGGGAAGAACTGGCAAGGAAAACAAAAGTGGGAAGATGGTGCTGTATGCAAAGGAGCAGCACAAATGCACAGAGCTTTGCTATTGAATGGATGATGTCATAGGCCAGGATCAGAGGGGAGGACAGCCAGGAAAATATGGTGGGTATGTACTACGAACAGTTAAATTGAGAAGAATAAGTGGACATAAACTTTTTTTAAATAATGAGAAGATATACAATCATAAACTCTGGTTCTTACAAGCTCCTGTTCTCAGGGGTTACTTTAAGCACCTTGTTTTCTACTAGAAGGGCAATGTTGCATGACATAAACAATTCAAGAAATTTCTGAATTGCTGTGGGGACAATTTTTTTGACTGAGGTGCTGTGTAGCTAACTAGGGATATACTTTTCTAGGCCAATGAATTCAACATTTTCTTAGTGGCAAAAATAGAACACACTGCACATACAGATCCAGTAATTGATTGCCAAATTAATCAAGGTTTTAACTACCTGATAAAAAAAAAAAATGAAAGTTATTATCAAACCGGTTAAACTATACTAGTATTTATAGTCCAAATTATCTAATTAATTAATAAAAAAACCCTCTGTCATGCTCCGATTTCGGATGAGAGGAAGGCCCTCTTGCATTCTAGCCGACCTCAGACAAGTCTGGGAGGCTAGGGGCGGCTAGACCAACCTCTTACACACTGGAGTGTGGTCTTGCTCGTATTCTCGGGAACAGAATTAAGACTCAAAATGGAGTCAAAAAACGCCAGGTAACTTTATTAACCCGACAACAAATTCCAAATGCATGAGAAAAGAGCAAAAGAAAGGAAAGAGGGAAAAGATAAAAGAGTTTCAGTTGCAATAGCTACCACCACGGAGCTGCGGCATCCCAACAGTCCAGTTCACTTGGTGGGGGAACATTCCGTCCAATGTTGATTCTGATGTTGATTCCATGGATGTTGGTTCCATCAATGTTGGTTCTGTCGATGTTGATTCCGTCGATGTTGGTTCCGTTGATGTTTGTTCCCCTTTTTGATGTTGGTTGTTTTTGTCCTTTTATTGTTGGTTTCGTTGCATATTCATTGTGTTCCAACAGCTGGTTTGCCTAGCCGCACACCTTACCTGACGGCGATATGCATGCCCATTACTGGGTGATATGCATCCCCACTACCACCTCTGGGCCCCTCTGTTTTTCTGGCCTCGGGTCTGGGCACATGCTCGCGGGTAGGGCTAGATTTCTCAGAATCAGCTCTGCATTCAGGTTCACAGGACAGCAGGAATTGGCTTGCAAGACAACAGGAAGACTCCTATGGTTTAACTGAAGTTCCATTGTTCGGCTGGTGGTTTGATATTTCAATAATGTTGAGACAAATATCCAACACAGTCTTTTACACCCTCATTAATAACAAAGTAAAAATTGTTCTACATAAACATTTTAATATCCATGCTTTTTCTGCTATAAGGGTACTATGTCTTTCAGAGCCCCTGTGTAACCTGTGGTTGATAGTACCAGTCTCCCAGGAAGGATGGGGGGAGATACGATTGGTTGCCAGTGTTCCAGTTCTTTGCCAGAAGGAGTGTGAAGTTAACTGTGGAAGTTTGTTCCTTCTCTATCTCGAATCTGCCTTGGTTAGTCGTATAGTCTACTAATTTACTCTTTTCTTCTTGGTTCCCAGATAAATTTTTGTTGCATTATTCTAGTTAGCTATTAGGTAGTTACCCAATAGCATCCCTGTCAGCTAGTGTTAACATAAAGGGCTAATGTAGCTCAGTGACTACCCAAGTTTTTATACCGAGTTATTCAGCAAGCTCAGATAACAACAACATAGGCAATAATCTCCTGACTGTTAGACTGCTGTTAGTCACAACAAAGCTAAAGCCTACAGCCAGAACAAGCTAATATCTATTCAGGACAAAGTGTGTCCAGATAAGATATGAGGCCTACATTAGTAGACAGTACAAAGCCTATGTCCTGCTACTCATAATGTTACTAGTTATTTTTTTAACTACTCTACTCACTTAAAAGGAATAACTGGTTAGAGATGTGAAAGCTGACAGCAAACTTCACTGAAGCAACCATGAGACTGTGGCATTTATAGTCCTGAATAAAGCAAGAAAAATAAGTAGCAGAATAACAGCTCTGAATTCAGGAGAGCAGACTTGGTTTTGTTCTGGGAACTAGTATGAGAGGCTGCTCTGAAGGGCAGAGGAACCAAGGCATAGTTGTTGAACTTAAGGGACCTGTTAATCTTCTCAAAGCTCAAAAATGGTCCATTTTGGTGTACAGAATGTTGAACAAACATGGTCAGAATGGTTGAACAGCACCTCCTGCCTAAGCCCAGATTTAAAAAGATGGAAGCTGTCCAGGAAGGTACCTAGATATCTGTCTTGGTTCTGGCTAGGATAGAGTTAATTTTCACAGGAAGCTGGAAGGGAACACACCTGGGATACCTTATCAACTAACCAACAGCTGGGATAGCTTATCCAAATTAGACAAAGAGATATTAAATACCATGTGATGACATACTCAGTATACAAAGTGGGCACAGCTTCAGAGGTCTTTTTTTTTTTTTGCTATGTGGAAGAGAGCTGAGTGTCAGGATCCACCATGAACTATTGTACTGTGAATAATGTGCTTGATATATCCTGTTATTGTATTATTTTATTTTCCTCACTCTGTTTTCTCTTCCTTTGCTATTCTGTTAAACTATTTTTATCCCAACCCATGAGATTTGTATTTCTTTTTCTTCCAGTACTCCCACTGGAGGAGTCAGGGAGTGAGCAAGTGGCCTCATAGTATGTTAGCTGCTGAGTGGTGCTAAACCTTGACTGTCTTTTTTTGGAAACCAGCGTGGGGCACCAAGGGTTGAGATTATGACAGATCTGATCAGAGTGGGTTGAAACAAAATTGGTTACATGCACTTAATGTGTTAGTTAAATAATCACTGATTATGACGTTGCTTTGATTGGTCACATGGTTGTGTTACGCAAACTCGTGTATGTACTCTGTATTCCTTGTGGTGCTGTTTATCACCTTGGGAAGAATGGTGAGGATTATAATTTTGCTGTATTGTGCTATATCAGCTTATGATATGATAACATCAATGCCCATGAGGTTAAGTTGGTATCTGTATGAGAATGTTTTCCCCTACTCTTTCATTTCCCCTTTTTCCTTCAGGCTAGTTACAATGTTTTTTTGAGACATTTTAATATCTTGGGGATGTCCAAACCAGTATATTCTTATTGCTATGTGTCCTGAATGTGTCCCAGGATGTGTTTAGGGTTACTAAAAAAAAATGTAGGAATAACACCCAGAGATATACCCTGAGGGTGAGTGGTGATTGGCGGCACAGCATAAGGGAGAACACGGCCATTGCAAAAATCTAATGGAGAATGGAGATTAATAGTGGACTATTATGGCCTTAACAAAATTACGCCACCACTGAGTGCTGCTGTGCTGCACATGCCAGAACTTCAACAAGAAGTAGGGTCAAAGGCAGCCAAGTGGTATGCCACAGTTGATACGGCTAATAAATTTTTCTTAATTTCTTTGGCAGCAGAATGCAGGTCACAGTTTGCTTTCACTTAGAGAGGCGTCCAGTACACCTGGTATTGACTGTCCCAGGGGTGGAAAACACAGCCCCACCATTTGCTATGAACTGATTCAGACTGCACTGGAAAAGGATGAAGCTCTGGAACACCTGTAATACATTGTTAACAACATCATGTGGGGCAACACGGCAGCAGAAGTTTTTGAGAAAGGGGAGAAAATAATCCAAATCCTTCCGAAAGCTAGTTCTGCCATAAAACAAAGCAAGGTCAAGGGACCTGCAAAAGAGATCTAGTTTTTAGGAATAAAATGGCAAGATGGATGCCATCACATTCTGATGGACGTGGTCAACAAAATAACAGCCATGTCTTCACCAGCTAACAAAAAAGGAAACACAAACTTTCTTAGGTGTTAGGGGTTTCTGGAGAATGCATATTCCAAATTACAGTATGATAGCAAGCCCCTGTTATGAAGTGACCCAAAAGAAGAATGGTTTTAAATGAGGCCCTGAGCAATGACAAGCCTTTGAACAAATTAAATGGGAGATTGTTCATGCAGTAGCCCTTGGACCAATCTGGACAGGACAAGATGTTAGAAACATGCTCTACACCACAGCCAAGGAGAATGGCCTGACCTGGAGACTTTGGCAGAGAACAGAGGGCTGACTTGAGGTCGACATCCTGGGTTTTGGAGCTGAGGATACAGAGGATCTGTGGCTCACTATACTCTAGGTGAAAAAAGGAATACTGGCAGCATATGAAGGAGTTCAAGCTGCTTCGGAAGTAGTTGGTACTGAAGCACAGCTTCTCCTGGCACCCTGACTGCTAGTGCTGGACTGAATGTTCAAAGGGAGGCTCCCCTGTACACATCATGGAACTGATGCTACGTGGAGTAAGTGGGTCACACTGATCATACAGCAGGTTCAAATTGGAAACCTCAGTAGCTCAAGAATTTTGGAATGGAGATTGGGCTGTCCAGATGGCAAAGACTTCATAATATCACCAGAGGAGGAAGTGGTGTATGCTGAGGAGGTCACACCATATAATAAACTCACAGAAAATGGGAAGCAATATGCCCTGTTCAGCGATGGCTCTTGTTATATTGTAGGAAAACATTGAAAGTGGAAAGCTGTGTGGAGTCCTACTTGACAAGTTGCAGAAGCCACTGAAGGCCAAGGTAAATTGAGTCAGTTTGCAGTGGTGAAAGCCATCAAACAGACTCATAGATGGTGGCAAATGCCCTGTGGGAGTGGTTACAGCAACAGAAGCAGAACAACTGACAGCACAGAGGCAAACCGATTTGGGCTGTAACAGTGTGGCAAGATATTGCTGCCCAGCTAGAGAATCTGGCTGTAAGAGTACATCATGTAGATGCCCATGTACCTAGGAGTTGGGTTACTGAAGAACATCAAAACAACTAGTGGGTGGATCAGGATGGTGAGATTAAAGTGTTTGAGGTGTGTCTGTACTGGGACCATAAGGATGAACTATTATTAGCTTGGTGAGCCCATGACACCTCAGGCCATCAGGGAAGAGATGTAACATAAGATGGGCTTGTGATCAAAGGGTGGACTTGACCGTGGACACTATTGCACAAGATATCCATGAATGTGAAACAAGCACTGCAATCAAGCAAGCCAAACAATTAAAGTCTTTGGTATGGAGGACAATAGCTGAAATATAAATATGGGGAGGTCTGGCAGATTTGTTATATCACACTCCCACAAACATGCCAAGGCAAGTGCCATGTGCTTACAATGGTGAAAGCAATCACCAGATGGCTGGAAATATCCCATGCCCCTTGCCACCTGCTAGAACACTATCCTGGGTCTTAGGAAGCAAGTCTTATGGCAACATGGCACCCCAAAAGGAACTGAATCAGACAATAGGACGCATTTCTGTAACAACCTCATAGAAACCTAGCCAAAGAGCATGGCATTAAGTGGGTATATCACATCCTCGATCCCGCACCAGAGTCTGGGAAAACTGAACAATACAATGGACTATTGAAAACTGCACTGAGAGTAATGGGTGATGGGACCTTCAGAAACTGGGATACGCGTTTAGAAAGAGCCACCTGATTAGTCATCATTCAGGGATCCACCAGTGGAGCTGGCCCTGCTCAGTCAGAAATTTATGTACTGTAGAAGGGGATAAAGTCCCTGTCGTGCATGTAAGAAGTATGTTGGGGAAGACAGTGTACGTTATTCCTCCCTTGGGCAAAGGCAGACCCACCTGTGGGATTGTTTTTTCTCAAAGACCTGGGTGTTCTTGGTGGGTGATGCAGGAGGATGGGAAAGTCTAACGTGTACCTCAAGTAGATTTGATTTTAGGTGAAAATAGCCAATAATTTGAACTGTATGATGTTAATTGCGGCATAATACTGTATCTCATCACTTCTGTAGTTGTTATATGTCATATCAAAGGTATTACAGTATGAATCACCCAGAGTAATGAAGAATGAACTTTGATAAAACTAGGGGAGGTGCAGCGGTGATGGAACCAAATCTAGCTTTAGCAACTGGTGCCCAGCAACTTCCTTAAGATTGACATCTTCAACTCCCAGATCATGGACATGATACACCTCCCATGCCAGGAAACACCAGCTTGAGTGAACTCCATGTCATCTCTCTTGCCCTGAGAGACTATTATGACTGATGGAGCCTGAAGTCCTGGACTAAATGAACTCAACAGATGTTTTGGAGGGATGACCCCTAGTCGAAGGGAATGATATCTCTGTGTGTCTGTGTATATACACACACACACACACACATATATTTATATAACAAAGACAGAAAAAATGATGGTGATAAATTGGAAAATGTAAGATCTAAGCATGATGTAGATGGTATATAATAAGGGGTGGATAATGTCCCTGTTCTAGCTAAGAGAAAATTAATTTTCACTGGAGCTGGGAGAGGAGCTGGAGCTTTTGGCACGTGTGGCTGGGGGACACAATTGTTACAGCTTACTAATTAGCCAACACCTGGAAATCTTACTGAAATTAGCCAAAGGGATATTTAATACTATATGATGTCATGCTGTCCTGGTTTTGTTTAGTGAGGAGGGGCTACAGTGTCAGCTTCTGTAAGAAGCTGCTAGAAGTTGTTTTCCCTTTGTTCAGTGGACTCAGCCAGGCCTAGGGCAGATCCGATGCTAGTCAAGGCTGAGCCAATTGTTAGCGGAATGTTCCCTGATAATGCCTCTGTGCTAACATATTTGAGAAGGGGAAAAACAAAAAAAAAAAAAAGAAGAGCAGATGTGAAGAAGCTGGAGCAGGGGCAGAGAGGGGAGGCGCGAGCCTTGTGGGTCTTGCAGGCCTCACCCTCTGGCCTCCTGCCAGGCTGCCGTCTGGGCCCAACTCAGCCCAGCCTGGCTGCAAGAAGCGGAGAGGAGGCGTGAAGAGCTGCTAAGAGGCATCTGCCTGCCTGTTGTGAAGAATTTTTCTTGTGAGAGGAATGGCTGCATATGCCAAGGTCAGTGAAGAAAGAGGGGGAGGAGTAATGTTACTCCTGGTTGAGATTCCCCTGCAAACTGTGGTGAAGACCATGATGAAGCAGGTGGTCCTCCTGCAGCCCATGGAGGAGTCAAGGTCCACCTGCAGCCTGTGGAGGACCCCACTTCGGGGCAGGCAGATCCCTGAAGTAGGCTGTGGCCCATGGAAGACCTGTGCTGGGGCAGCCAGTTCCTGAGGAACAGCACCTCATGGTAAAATGACCCGTGCTGGAGCAGGGGAGGAATGTGAGGAGTTCTTCCCCCTAGGTTGAAGGAGCAGCGTAAAGCAACAAGTGATGAACTGATCGTCACCCCCATTCCCTTCTTCCTCCCTGTGCTACTTGGGGGGAAGGAGGTAGAGATAATGTTAAGCCCGGGAAGAGAGGGGGATGGTGGGAAGTTATCTTGTTCTCTTCCACATCATCCTGCTTTGGTTTTAATAATAAACAAATAGTTTTCCCCAAGTTGAGTCTGTTTTGCCCATAACAGTAACTTTAGGAATCTCTCCTTGTTCTTATCTCAAACCTCGAGCCTTTTTCTTATATTATCTGTTGTGGTTGTGGTTTTGCTTAGTGAGGGGGGCCTAAGGCGGTAGCTTCTGTAGGAAACTGCTAGAAGTTGCTCCCCTTTGTTCAGTGGACTCAGATGGGCCTACGGCAGACTCCGCTGCTGGCCAAGGCCAAGCCGATTGGTATCAGAATGTTCTGTGATAACGCCTCTGCGATAACATATTTAAGAAGGGGAAAACAGAAAAAAAAAGAGAAGAGAAGATGTGAAGAAGCTGAGCGGGGGCATAGGTACAGAGGGGGAGGCGCAGGCCTCGTGGGCCTTGCAGGCCTCCCCCTCTGGCCTCTCTCCAGGCAGCCGACTGGGCCCAACTCAGTCCAGCCTGGCTGCAAGAGGTGAAGAGGAGATAAGATGGATGATGTGAAGAGATTCTGAGAGGCTTCTGCCAGCCTGTTGTGAAGAACTTTTCTTGTGAGAGAAACAGCTGCAGACGCCAAGGTTGGTGCAGAAGGAGGGGGAGGAGTAATGCGGCTCCTGGCCAAGACTCCCCTGCAGCCTGTGGTGACGACCATGGTGGTGTGGGTTGTTCCCCTGCAGCCCATGGAGGTCCACGGAGGAGCAGAGATCCACTTGGAGCCCGTGAAGGACCCCGCACTGGGGCATGTGGATGCCTGAATGCGGCTGTGGCCTGTGGAGGGCCCGCTGGGGCAGCCATTCTGGAGAGACTGCACTCCGTGGAAGAGATGACCCATGCCGGAGCAGTTTAATGAAGGACTGTGGCGTATGGGTGGGACCCCACACTGGAGCAGGGGAGGAATGTGAGGAGTTCTTCCCCCAACTATGAAGCAGTGGTGTAAAACAACGCATAATGGACTGACCGCGATCCCCATTCCCTCTTCCCCCTGTGCCACTCGGTTGGGGGAAGGTAGTTAGGAAGAGGGAGGAGTAGGGGGAGGTTTTCTTGTTTCTCTGTCTCATTATCCTGCTAGTTTTAGTAATAAATGAATAGTTTTCCCCAAGTTGAGTCTGTTTTTGCCCTTAACGGTAACTTTAAGGATTTTCTTCCTGTCCTTATCTCAAACCTTGAGCTGTTTTTCTTATATCATCTCCCCCTGTTCTCTCAGAGTGTGGCAAGAGTGAGAGAGAGACTGTGTAGTCTGGTCCTGATTGGTGCCAAACTATGACACATGTTCAGTGTATAAATTGCGGACAGCGATGAAAGTCATGTTTTACTACTTGTGTGTGAGCTAGTTGTCAGGAGCTACTGTGAGCTATTTTACTGGGAATCATGTGCTTAGTATATTCTTTTACTGTTCTTTCCCCTCTGTGTTTTATTCTTCTTTTGCTGTTTTGTTATTGTTTGAATCCCAACTCACTAATTTTGCCTTTCTATTTCTCCTCCTTGTACAACTAGAGGAGTGGGGATGGCGTGGAGTGAGAGAGCAGTCATGTGGTATTTTAGCTGCCAAGTAGGGGCTAAACTCTGGACTCTATACTGGAAGATTATAGAAACATTGTCACAGCATGTAGGAAATTAGAAAAGTGCAAACTCAGCTGGAGATGAAATTACTGAGGAATCTGAAGGGGAACAAGAAGGACTTCCAGAAGGATATCAATAGCAAAAGAAAAATCAAGGAAAATGTGGGGCTGCTCTTGGGTGTAGTGGATAATCTAATGACAAAGGACATCACAAAGGTAAGATACTTGATGTCTCCTTCAAGGCTTTTAGGGTCTCTGCATGTATAGCCAATCCTGACTTGCAGCTATGCTAGCAAGACAACTTGAGAAATTGTAAGGTTTTACAAATAGCAAGATAGAATTTACCATCTATGTCACAAATAATATATTAAGGATATGAAGTCAGCAAAATCAGGGCTCATTGTGAAAGATAAAACAACTAGCCATGTGTCTGAGTGAAGGTGGTATGGTAAAAGACAAGAACAGCTAAAGGAAGAGGGAACAGGAAGTTAATTTAAAGGGAAGGAAATAATGGAATTCAAGCTTTTCTGGAGTACCTGTCAAACTTGAATCTTAACAACATGGAGAAGCAAAAATCATAGAATAATTTAGGTGGGAAGGGGCCTCCAGAGATCTCTAGTCTAATCCCCTGCTCAAAGCAAATCTAATCAGATCAAGTTGCTGATGGTGCTATCCAGTGTAATCCTGAACAACCTCAAGGATGGAGACTTCACAACACTTATGGGCATCCTGCTCCAGTGTTTGGCTACCCTCATAATATAGACAATAAATCCTTTGTTCTAATGGCTTACTTCCACAGTCTGGGAAGACCTGTGGTGATTTCTCTAGTACCAGTAAAGGAACATGTAAAAGGGAAGAAAATGGCCTTCCTATCAGTCTTTAATGTCTAGCACTGCTGTCTGGTGTCCCAGGTGCCCTGTACCCAATAGTATGGGGAAGTTAAGTACTACTCACTTAGGGTGAGTAGGTAGATTAAAGGAGAATTTGAGACCACCTAAGGAAATAATACATATACAACTTCATAGAACCGAGTAGAGTTCTCAGAGTAATCCTAAGGGAGCTGATGTACAGGTTGTGGCTGTGATAGGGTTAATTTTCTTCATAGTAGCTACAATGGGGCTATGTTTTGGATTTGTGATTAAAATAGTGCTGATAACACAGGGATGTTTTAGTTATTGCTGAGCAGTGCTTACATGGTATCAAGGCCTTTTCTGCTTCTCACTCTGCCCCACCAGTAAGTAGACTGGCAGTGCACAAGAACTTGGGAGCGGCACAGCTGGAACAGCTGACTGCAACTGACCAGAGGAATATTCCGTACCATATGATGTCATGCTCAGCAATAAAAGCTGGAGGAAAGAGGAGGAACGGAGGACATTTGGAGTTATAGTGTTTGTCTTCCCAAATAAGAGTTGTGTGTGATGAAGACCTGTTTTCCCGGAAATGGCTGAACACCTTTCTGCTGATGGGTAGTAGTGGATGAAGTCTTTCTTTCATTTTGCTTGCATGTGAAGCTTTTTAGCTACTAAACTATTTTTATCTCAACACATGAATTTTCTCACTTTCACTCTTATTCTCTCCTCCATCCTGGTATGGGGTAATGAACAAGCAGCTGTGTGGGGCTTAGCTGCCTACTGGGGCTAACCCCGAACAGCTGACAACATTGTGAGGCAGCTCTCAAAATAGAAAAATTGAAATTTCACATCTATTTTCAAGAAAAAAAAAAGGATGAAAGATCTGGGAAATGAAATTATAATCAGCTTCACCTCATTACTCTGGAAGATTTTGAAGCAAATCCTGCTGTAATTCGTTTACACCTACATAAAGAAGAAGATTGGGAACAGCCAGCATGTATTTACCAAAGTTCCTTTAGCAGCCTGATGGTCTTCACTGGTGAGATGTCTGGCTGTGTGGGTGAGAGGAGAACGATGTATTTAAATTACTTTGATTTTAGCAATATTCTCACAGCCAGCCATAATATCTTTGCAGCCAAATCTCCTGAAATTTGACAAAATTTGCAGAGTTTTGTAGTTCAGATGGAATAATCCCATGCTCCAGTACAGTCTCAGCATTGTCAGTTGGCTAGAGAGCAAGTTTCCGGGTAGTCGTCTGAGAATCCTGGTGGGCAAGAAGTTAAACATAAGCCATTAGAGTAATCCCTGTAGCAAAGAAGCTCAACAATATAGTGTGCTGCATTAGCAAGCGTGTAGGCAGCCAGTCAAAAAATACTATTGCTTTCTGCTGGGTATTGTGAAATTGTATCTGGAGTACTGTGTCCAGTTTTGGACTTCCCTTTATGAGGAAGACACTGACGATCTAGAACAAGTTTGCCTGGGAAAGAATCACTAAAATGATTTGGGAATAGGCATGATATCCAAGAAGGAATTTTGCTGAGATCTTCTTCTTGCAGGTGCACAATGCAAGCTCAAGAGGGAACGTACACAGGTAGCATTAAGAAAAAAATTCTAGTTTTATAGAAGGAAAACACTCTTCATATATATCTAAGATATATAAGGGAACATGCATATGTGTGTGTTAGTATATTGCAGGTTTCCCTATAACAATAAAATTATATTGTAATTTGAAACTATTTGAAGTGAGCTCAAGATCACATGAAAAAAAAAAAGGAGATCATGAGTTAAAGAAGAAAAGAAAAAAGTGATTGACTAGAAAATGAGGAGAATGCATCAACAGTTTGGATAAATTTGCCAGATCAGGATTCATTTCTGTGTCCTTACCCTTGCAGTAAAAAAACTGAAATGGACTGGACTTGCTAACCAGCGTAATAATAAGTCACAACCGGGATTTACAGAAATAGGAACTCAAAGATAGAATGCAATGGCAATGTGACACTTGGTGGTTATTGTAACTTTAAGAAATCATGAAAGAGAAGGAGGAAACTCTTATGCAGTCTTCTGAAAAAATAATTCCATTTTTATTATTAATTTTTAAAACTAAGAAACAGTATTTTTTTTTTTCTTATGCGTCCTAAATGTTTGTTAATTAATATTGGATGCTTGCATCCGTTGTCAATGTTTTGGGAAAACCTAAGCAAATATGTTTTAAGGTAATAGCTAACACCATGAAAAAAAATACTAGCAACAGTAATTAATTGAAGATAAAATTCAGAAATAATAAGTGATTGAATATGGTATCTAATTTCTTTTTTTCCTTAATATTTCATATGAATCTTACGGTCACAACTATAATCTTTAAATAACATTTGTATTCCCTCAGGATCTCAAACCTTGTCTAATATAGGCAAAAAGAAAAAAAAAACCAAAACTTTCCTGTTCATCGTAGCTGTTGTTTATATGTAACTGAAAAAGCAAGATTAATGAGCTAATGTGCTTTTATCCAAGAAGCGTAATTAGTCTGCTTCACTGCCATGAATAATTAAGAGGAACATTTTAAAAGAAAACAGTATGTTAAAGGCTAATGAAAGTTCTGGAACTTATATGACAAGTCATGTTTTATATGTTACTGTAAAACATTTTAAGAGCCAGTGTCACAGTTTTCTGAAGTCCTTGTTCTTTGCAATTGATACAATCTACAATTTTTTTTTTAAGCAATATTTCTAATCAGAGTTTTAAATGCTCTGCATTTCTAAGTAAAAATGCAAATTCATTTCTCCTTGCGTTTTTAACATTTTTATGACATGTTTGTGAATTATAAGATAATTTCTTGTGAGATAGAAAAATCTGGAACCAAATTATATTTTAAGCAAGCATGAATAAGACTTAATTTGCAAAGAATATTGCCAATAGCATTTGTATATTGGCAATTATGTGAATCTTTTTCATATTGCATCGTCTATGGATAACTAAAATGTAAAAAAATTATTAACATGCAAATTATTCAGGTTCATTTGGTACAATTGTTATCATTTATACATGAATGATGATGCACAGAAAAAAAATCTGTGTAAATATTACCTCTTCTGTTTCTTTTAAATCAAGCAAGTAGAGCTATTTCCTCAACTATTTATAGTATAAATACCATTATATTTTCCTGCATCAATTTTAACCTGGTTAACTGTGAGAATATATCAATGTTTATGTAACTGCAGGAGAGATCGTAGTGTCTTAGCTAGAACAAATGACAATAGAATATGAGAACTGTAAGCTATTTTCTGTTGACAGTGAGTTTAAATAGGTACATAATAGGATGGTGATAAATATTTGATAAGAACTTTCATTTGGAGATGCCTATTTCTGTCCAGTGAGTATGAAGTCTAGTTGACTTAGATGAAATTCGTAATTTTTAGGCAACTAAATGTAGTTGAGATAAATACCATCTTTTGTGTCAATGTTACGTATTTTTTATTAAAATTAAAAATATGAACTACTAGAATTGAAGCATGACAATTACCATATTCTGGGGTACATTAAGCACAATATAGCTAAGTGGTCAAAATAAGTGATTATGCCACTGTATTCAACATTGATGTGGCCTCAGCTTGAGTTCTGTGTGCAGTTTTGGGCTCCACAATATAGGGATATAAAAATATTAGAATATATCCAAAGGAGGGCAGCAAACATAGTGAAAGTACTAGAGGGCACGACTTAGGTAGCTGAGGATACTAGGTTTGTTCAGTGTACAAAAGAGGAGACTGAGGGGAGATGTGGCTGTCTGCAACTTCCTCATGAGCCCATCTTGGGCTCAGTCACCATGAAATGATAGAATTTTCAGTTATTGGAGAGGTAAGCAGAGGGGTCAGCACAACCGCTACTGTGGACTTTTGGTTTACACTGGTTGACAGAGTCCTGAAGAGCAAAAGGGTCCAGGAAGGCTGAACATTCTTCAAGATTGAAGTCTTAAAGGCACAGGAGCAGGCTGTCTCCATGTGCTGTAAGATGAACTGGCAGGGAGACCACCAGCCTGGCTGCACAGGGAGCTTTTGCTAGGACTCAAGGAAAAAAAGAAGAGTCTACCTCTGTTGGAAAAAGGGGCAGGCAACTCAAGAAGACTACAGGGAGCTCATAAGGTCATGTAGAGAGAAAACTAGAAAGGCAAAAGCCCAGCTAGAACTCAATCTGGCCACTGTTGTTAAGGATAACAAGAAATGTTTCTACAAATACATCAACAACAAAAAGAGAGCCAAGGAGAATATCCATCCTTTATTGGATGCAAGAGGGCACTTTGTCACCAAGGATGAGGAAAAGGCTGAGGTACTTAATGACTTCTTTGCCTCAGTCTTTAATAACCAAACCAGTTATCTCCAGGGTGTTCAGCCCTCTGAGTTGGAAGACAGGGCAGAATGAAACTCCCACAATCCAGAAGGAAGCAGTTTTCGACTTGCAACACCACTTGGACATGCACAAAGTCTACGGGGCCAGATGGGATCCACCTGAGGATACTGTGGGAGCTGGCAGAGGAGCTTGCCAAGCCACTCTCCATCATCCATCAGCAGTCCTGGTTAACAGGGGAGGTCCCAGATGACTGGAGGCTTGCCAAGGTGACACCCATCTACAAGAAGGGCTGGAAGGAGGATCCAGGGAACTACAGGCCTGTCAGCTTGACCTCTCTGCCAGGGAAGGTTATGAAGTTGTTCATCTTGAGTACGCTCACCTGACAGGGGGATCAGGCCCAGCCAGCATGGGTTCATGAAGGGCAGGTCCTGCTTGACCAACCTGATCTCCTTCTATAACCAGATGACCTGCCTAGTGGATGACAGGGAGGCTGTGGATGTGACTGGACTTTTGCAAAGCCTTTGATACCGTCTCCCACAACATTCTCCTAGAGAAGCTGGCAGCTCATGGCTTGGACAGGTGTACCCTGTGATGAGTTAGAAACTGACTGAATGTCCAAGCCCAGAGAGTTGTGGTGAACAAAGTTACATCCAGTTGGCAGCTGGTCACAAGCAGTGTTCCCCAGGGCTCAGTGCTGGAGCCATTTCTGTTTAATATCTTTACCAACCATCTGGATGAGGGGATTGAGTGCTCCCTTAGTAAGGTTGCACGTGACACCGAACTGGATGGGAGTGTTGATCTGCTTGAGGGTAGGAAGGCTTTGCAGAGGGACCTGGACAGGCTGGACCGGTGGGCTGAGGTGAACTGTATGAGGTTCAACAAAGCCAAGTTCTGGGTCATGAACTTCAGTCACAACAGCCCTACACAATGCACAAGCTTGGGGAAGAGTGGCTGGAAAGCTGCCTGGCAGAAAGTGGAAAAGGGACTTGGGGGTGCTTGTTGACAACCAGCTGATCATAAGCCAGCAGTGTGCCCAGGTGGCCAAGGCAGCCAACAGCGTCCTGGCTTGTATCAGGAGCAGTGTGGCCAGCAGGAGTAGGGAAGTGATTGTGTCCCTGTACTCGGCACTGGTGAGGCTGCACCTTGAATACTGTGTGCAGTTTTGGGCCCCTCAGTACAAGAAGAACGTTGAGTTGCTAGAGCGCAAAGAGCAACAAATCTGGTGGGGGATCTGGAGCAGAAGTCTTATGAGAGGTGGCTGAGCGAACTGGGATTGTTTAATCTGGAGAAGAGTAGGGTGAGAGGAGACCTTATTGCTCTCTACAACTACCTGAAAGGAGGTTGTAGGGAGGCAGGTGTTGATCTCTTCTCCCAAATAACTTGTGATAGGACAAGAGGAAATGGCCTCAAGTTGCAGCAGGGGAGCTTTAGGTTGCATATTAGGAAACACTTCTTTACTGAAAGAGTGGTCAGGCACTGGAACAGACTGCCAAAGGAAGTGGTGGAGTCACCATCCCTGGAGGTGTTCAAAGAACATGTAGGCGTGGCACTTCAGGACATGGTTTAGCAGGCATGGTGGTGTTAGGTTGATGGTTGGACTTGATGATCTTGGAGGTCTCTTCCAACCTTAAGATTCTATGATTCTATGAGGGGAAGCAGAGAGGGAGGTGCTGATCTCTTCTCTCTGGCGTCTGGTGATAGGATGCAAGAGAATGGCTTAGAGCTATGTCAGGGAAAGTTTGGACTGTATATTGGGGAAAAAGTTCTTTACTAAGAGAGTGGCAAAGCACGGGAACAAGCTCTCTGGGGAAGTGGTCATGGCTGCAGGCTTGTTGATGTTCAAGAAGCGTTTGGACAATCCTCTTAGATATGTGGTTTAACTTTAAGGTTGCCCTGTGTGGAGTCAGGAGTTGGACTTGATGATCCTCATGGGTCCCTTCCAATTCAGGATATTCTATGATTTTGTGAATTATGTGACATATGTTGATAGAAAGGATTAATTGTACATAATAGGAACCTATTATGTCATGAAATATTGTTAAATTATACAATCAAAAGAAGAAAACATTTTATCTTTCTAGAACAAAATTACAATTTGAAAATTTGCTGATATTTAAAAAAAAATCTGTTTTATGGGAAATGATCAGAAAATAAGTCTTTATTTGATTTGGAACAAGAACAAATTTTGAAATGCTAGTTCTCAGTTAAACAAGAAGTAACATCTTGCACAGCTCCAGTTATGTCTGTGTATGAGATAAAGGCTAAGTGTAGACTTTTAAAAATGTGATTTTTGGCAGTAGAGCAAATTGCATTTGAAACTATTCCAGTCTTAAAAAGCTTGTTAATGATTACTGGCTATTAGAACATTTCATAAGATGTTTCAGGACTCAATTACTTACATAAAACCAAGTACTTAGTTTCAAGAAAGTTCTTTATACCTGTAAAAGACTGTGTCGAATATTTGTGTCAACATTGTTGAAACATCGAACCACCACCTGAACAGTGGCTTCCCCTTATCTTGCAAGCCAACTCCTGTTGTCTTGCGAACCTGAATGCAGAGCTGATTCTGAGAAATTTAGCCCTACCTATTGCAACTGAAACTCTTTTCTTTTTTCTCTCTTTCCTTTCTTTCTCTCTTTTCTCTTGCATTTGCGAACTTGTTCTCAGGTAAATAAAGTTACCTGGTGCTTGACTCCATTTTGAGTCTTAACTCTGCTCCTGAGAATACGAGCAAAACCACGCTCCGGTGTGTGAGAGGTTGGTCTAGCTGCCCCTAGCCTCCCAGACTTGTCTGAGGTTGGCGAGAACGCAAGGAGACCTTCCTCTCATCCGAAATTGGGGCGTGACAATACCCACACAAACAATCACTGTAGTAAATACAGTGGATATATCCAATTAATATACATAGAGAGAAGGTTGATCTTACTGTCATTAATGAAAAAGGGAGATCCAGGAGAAAGGCAGGAATGAGGGAAGGAAACACTGGTGTGAGACAACTGAACTATTCTGAAAATATTTTGAATTCTCAATTTGAATGCTTTAGGAACTGACAGCTTTCACAGCTGTGGGAGATAAAGGAAAAGTAAAACCATTTGCCTACCAGATGAGCTCTCTGTTTTAGGCCTTATGGAGACACAGAGTGAATTCTTCTAAGAGGCTGACACATGAAAGCCCAGCAGTGCTACAGAGGTGAACATGTTTTATATTGGTTGAAAACCTAAACCATGTCAAAATTCCTATGAGATCAGATATTTTATTTCAAGGTAGAGTAATTAATAGAAAAATGTCAAAATGTTGTGCTGCTGAGGAACTAAAAAACATCCATTGGCAGGTTTCATCACCCTCTACTAAAACTTAGAAAACTGAAACAAACTAAAAAAACCCCTCCATTATGATGAAATTGTAGTGGCTGCTCTGGTCACCTTCCATTTAAATCATTTAATGTACAAATATAATTTGGTTAGTTTCTTGAACTGTTCACTTCTTACAGCTCTTTAATTAAACAGAGCTTTGCTCTCATGTTTTCATCTCTCCATCATATTATTATGTGAGTGTACAGTTATAGAACGAAATTATTTGATAAAATAATTCAGATTTATTACTATGAACTTCAGCTATTTTCCCACTGGTACAGAATGCTCTCTTCGTAGTGTGACTGTGCTGTCATTTCACTCTATAACTGACTGGAGCAGAGACTTGTCCCATTCTAGCAAACTAGTAAAGCCTAAGAGTCCCACAAGCTGTCTGATTTTTGGTTTCACTGCCAAAATACATTATATTTAAACAATATCTTTAGGAAAGGGAGAGATAAAATTTCATCCTTTGCATTGCAAGGTGACATAAAGTTTCTGAAAACTATTCCCACACAGTTGCTCTAGCCCCTTCCCTGCAGTGTTGTTTGACCCCTCTGGCCAAAATCCCTTTTCAAAGGGTTTCATCAGGTTTTGCATTACACAAGGGCAGCTTCCACAGATGCCTGAGTTCCCCATCCTTTAATCAGTCTTGCATCCTAAAGGCGGAAGGACAGTAATGTGTCTTGATACATATAGGAAACTACTTTGCCCTCTGTTTCCAGACATTTTCTAAAGGTTTGCCTTACAGACCATTTAGTTTTCTCTGTTTTCCTCTTGCCGTTTTCTGTCTTTGACATGCTTAATCTCTTTGTAATTTTATTTCTTTTTCATTCTTTTGTGCTGTTCTTGCACTGTTTACTAGCAACAGAGACTATCTAATGGTTTGAATTTCAAGTATGCAGTAATGTTTAAGGTTCAAGTTTTTATAAAAAAGTGTTCCAGCAGGAGTAAAAAATCAAGCGTAGACTATATTTTCTCCATACTTCAAATGTGTGTATTCAAATTGAGCTCTTATTTGCAATTCACAATTAAGGTTATCCTGAGTCTTTTACATTATTTAGTATGTCTCACTGAAAAAAAAAAAAAAGAAAGAGCAATAATAATTTATACCTCCTGAAGCACCTAAACACAATTGTACATTTCTCTAGCTATTCTAAAAAAAAATATTATTTAGAATCATAGAATCATGAAATCATAGAATCATAGAATCTTAGAATGGCTAGGGTTGGAAGGGACCTTCAAAGGTCATCTAGTCCAACCCCCCTGCAAGGAGCAGGGACATCCCTGGCTAGATCAGGTTGCTCAGAGCCTCATCCAGCCTGGCTTTGAATGTTTCCAGGGACGGGTCATCCACCACCTCTCTGGGCAACCTGTTCCAGTGCTCTACAATTCTCACTGTAAAAAATTTTTTTCTAATATCGAATCTAAACCTACCTCCTTCCAATTTAAACCCATTACCCCTTGTCCTATCACAACAGGCCCTACTGAACAGCCTCTCCCCATCTTTCTTTTAGGCCCCCTTGAGGTACTGGAAGACCGCTATCAGGTCTCCCCAGAGCCTCCTCTTCTTCAGGCTGAACGGCCCCAACTCTCTCAGCCTGTCCTCATAGGAGAGGTGCTCCAGCCCTCTGATCATCTTTGTGGCCCTCCTCTGGACCTTCTCCAGCTGGTCCATGTCCTTCTTATGTTGGGGGCTCCAGACCTGGATGCAGTACTCCAGGTGGGGTCTCACCAGGGCAGAGTAGAGGGGAAGAATCACCTCCCTCGACCTGCTGGCCACGCTTCTCTTGATGCAGCCCAGGATGCGGTTGGCCTTCTGGGCCGCAAGGGCGCATTGCCGGCTCATGTTGAGCTTCTCGTCCACCAGCACTCCCAAGTCCTTCTCCTCAGGGCTGCTCTCAATCCATTCTCCACCCAGCCTGTAGTTGTGCCTGGGATTGCCATGACCCAGGTGCAGGACCTTGCACTTGGCCTGGTTGAACTTCATGAGGTTGGCACAGGCCCACCTCTCCAGCCTGTCCAGGTCCCTCTGGATGGCATCCCTCCCTTCCAGCGTGTCGACAGCACCACACAGCTTGGTGTCATCGGCAAACTTGCTGAGGGTGCACTCCAACTCTGGCCTGTTGTGATAGGATGATGGGTAATGAGTTTAAATTAGAAAGAGGTAGATTTAGATTAGATATTAGAAAAAATTTTTTTACAATGAGAGTTGTAGAGCACTGGAACAGGTTGCCCAGAGAGGTGGTAGATGCCCCATCCCTGGAAACGTTCAAGGCCAGGCTGGATGAGGCTCTGAGCAACCTGATCTAGCCAGGGATGTCCCTGCTTCTTGCAGGGGGGTTGGACTAGATGACCTTTGAAGGTCCCTTCCAACTCTAACCATTCTATGATTCTATGATTCCCCAAAATCTGTTAGAGTTCCTTCTTGATCCTTCATTTGAGCTTCATTCGTTCTTTCATTTCCTTCAGCCTTTCCTTCCTTACACATTTAGTTGACACTGCCTTGTCATTTTAACAGATTCTTTATTTTCCAGTCACTTCTGTACACGTTCCCCTTGTGTTTGTCACAATGACTGGTATTGCTTGTGCAGTAGACCATCACTTCATTCAGAACAGGGTATTTGATCGGAATGAAAGGCACAAGGGAAGTTTGGATAGTTGTATGTATGTGAATTGCCAACTCTAACACATTCAGAATCACTTACAAGATGGTTGCACTTTATTAGAAAGTTCATATTCCTTGGCATGCCCTCCTGTACCATTTGCTGTCTTAGCAGTGTCTTGGCTCACAGCCTTTTGCATTACCTGCTGGTGCTGCAGGCTCTTTTTGCTCAGAAAAGTGGTCTGACCTTCTTAGCACACATCAGATATGATAAGTTATGACCATCCCTGAATAAAAAATAAAATTATTTTCAGAAATTTATTTGAAATATTAATTAGATAAAAGTGCCTCCTTGGCTTGGGAAAAAAAAAAAAAAAAAGGCACTCATAATCAAAAGTAAAAGAGGTTGTCTTCTTCTTGAATCCATTCAAATTAAAAAATTCCAGATCATGTAGCTTATTTTACTACAAATCCTATATTAACAGGGCTGGCACGTTAAACTGTCACTTCACCTTTGGGTCAAATTAACCGTCTTTGAATTGACTACAGCTTGTTCATTCCCTTAAAACTCAAGCAGCTGTAGACAGATCCTAGCAGGTTTGCCAGGCTCTAAACTTTCTATTAAAGCACATCTGGCTTAGCTGGTAAAATAAGCTGTTGACTGCACTGGGTTTGAAGTACTTGGCTTGAAGTACCTCCCCAGACTTTAAATATCAGTCTGCTTAAAACACTGCTGAGATGATCTTATCTACAGCCTTTTCCCTTAGCAATATGCTTCTTTCTCAGCAATATGTTTCTAATTTATCCTTGCCATCTTCTAAATCATTGTTACACTCTCTGTGCTAATTTACCTTGACTCCTCCCTTCCGGTTTTTAAGTCAGCTCTATCACTCACCTCAGTTCTCCACTTGGAGCAGTAATTCAGTATGTTTTGCAGGTAACTGCTTTTGCACTCTCTTATTAGAATTTAATGGTAATACACTTCACCAGTCATATTCACTCATAAGTTTTTCTATTAACAGACAGCTTCACTTTGAGAAAAAATATTTTAAAGTAAAATTTTAGTCTATTGAGATAACTCAAATATCTCATACCCTCTCCCTCAGCTCCAATGTCTGATCCTGCCTACAGGACAGACAACAGGGAACTGTTGTTTCAATGAACTTTCCAGCCCTACCAGACTCTCATCCTCTTCATACTCATCTAAAAAAAAAAAAGCAAAAGCTATCTGTCTACACTACCGCTCATCCTGAGAATCTCCTTAATGGATTTACTCACAAGGAACTGCAGAGAATGAAAGATTGCGAAGTGTATAAACAGAATTTTTCATTATGAGGCCTAAAACCATGGAGTTTTTTTCCCCACTGTAGAAATTAAGGGAACAATAAAATCCAAGGCTTAATTTTAAAATTAAATACTCTAGATAGATTCACATGGAGCTATCAGTGTTAATGGATGATGAAGTCCTTACTAATGACATACCTCAAGAGCAGATGAGGAAGCAACTCTAACAAAAGCTAGAATTTGAACTTAAAACACATAATTTCAGCTAGGTTGGGAATACTCGTATCCAGCAGAAAGTCTAAGGTATCTTACCTTTCAATGGAGTAGTAGGAGAGAGCGTGTATTATCTCATATTATCTAAACTGAGTATAGCAAATGATTATGTGGATGGTCTTTGCTGTAGAGAAGTTGCTGTAGGTGATGTTTCAATCTAATTTGCATGACCATGAGATAACTGAATGAAAAACATCGATCTGATTAGGATTTTGGAGGAGACTCATGCTTCTGAACATGTGAATCATGAAAAGGACAGAGAATAGTGAAGAAAACCAGAAGAAATACAAACTATATATATATGAATATATATATAACACTATATATGTATATATACACACAATTAGCTATTGAAAATGGATTTTAAAATTGTTTAGAATGTTAAGATATTAAAATACTAATAAGACACCAAAGATATAGAAGACTATAAGATTACAGTCCTCAAATGGAAGGATCCAAATACTAAAAAGTAACATAAGAACCATACCTCACCTACTGAGTTAAAAAAAAAAGAAGGAATGCACCTTCACATATGCCCAGGCATGAAGACAGGGACAGAATCTCTGAACCTGGGCATTTATGCTTTACCCTGAAAGCAGATGAAGCAGTAGCTGCTCTGGGCCAGACCAGAATCACAGATTGTACCTGCAACCACAAGGGAGCACTAGAGGAAACAGTCATAGTCAGGGATAGCACACATAAAATGCAGGGTCATATCTATCCTTCATATATTGTAAACATAGAATCATAGAATTATAGAATAGTTAGGGTTGGAAGGGACCTTTAAAGGTCATCTAGTCTAACTCCCCTGCAAGGAGCAGGGACATCTTCAAACAGATCAGGTTGCTCAGAGCCCTGTCCAACCTGGCCTTGAATGTTTCCAGGGATGGGGCATCTACTTCACTGGGCAACCTGTTCCAGTGTTCTACCACTCTCCTTACAAAACATTTTTTCCATATCTCTAGTCTGAGTTTACCTTCCTCTATTTTAAAACTATTATCCCTTGTCCTATCACAACAGACCCTGCTAAAGTATTTCTCCCCATCTTTCTTAGAAGCCCCCTTTAGGTACTGGAACACGTCTATAAGGGCTTCTTTTTTCCAGGCTGAGCAGCCCTGACTCTTTTAGCATGTCCTCATAGAAGAGGTGCTCCGGCCCTGATTGTCTTCATGGCCCTCCTCTGGACTTGCTCCAACAAGTCTATAACATCATAACATTATTCAAGTCAATCACATCTTAATGTTATTCAAATAAAAATAAGCCTATCATCCCCTAGATTTCAGTCACTGAGGCTTCAGTGACAGTAGGAGGCTACTCTTTAAAGGTGTAATGGTTTAACCCCAGCTGGCAACTAAGCACTATACAACTGGTCACTCACTCCACCCCTGGAGGGATAGGGGAGAGAATCAGAACAGTAAAAGTGAGAAAAGTCATGGACTGATATAAAGACAGTTTAATAAGTGAAAAAAAAAAAGCCACACAAGCAAAGCAACACCAGGAGTTTATTCACTACTTCCCATCAGCAGGCAGGTGTTCAGCCACCTCCAGGAAAACAGACCTCCATCACATATAGTAGTTACTTGGGAAAGTAAAAATACTGTAACTCTGGAAGTCCTGCTGCTTCCTTATTGTTCCTCCAACTTTATATGCTGAGCATGATGTCATATGATGTGGAATATCCCTTTGGTCTGTTGAGGTCAGCAGTCCCATCTGTGTTCTCTCCCAACTTCTTGTACACCTCCAACCTCCTGTCTGACAGGGCAGTATGAGAAGCTGAAAAGTCCTTGACTTAGTGTAAGCACTGCTCAACAGTAACTAAAACATCAGTATGTTATCAACATTATTCTCATACTAAACCCAAAACACAGCACTCTACCATCTATAAGGAAGAAAATTAACTCTAACACAGCCAAAACCAGCACAAAAGATAAACATCTGATTTAAGCTCTTTAGTTCCTTCTGGAAGAGAGTCAAAGTAAATGAATAAAAGCTTTCTATATAAAAGTCAGCATACATCCCTTTCACATTTTGGAGTTTAGTTGTCATTTTATTATTTCAGCATATCATTACATAAAGCAGACACCCTGAAAGGCTGAAATTTTGCTTCAGTCTAAAATTCTTAGAGATAATATACACTTTTCACAGCTGGTAATACTTGAAAAATGTTTTTTTTTTTTTTATTTACTTCCTCCTTTTTTTTTCCGCTGCTTTTAATAACAAGCAATTTCTGCACAATACCTACAGCATATTGTGACTGCAGTGTGACTGCATTTTTCCTAAGAATGTTTTTCTACCCTGAATGAAACAGAAAATGCACAATTTATTCATCAGTAGAATTTCTTACAAAACTGATTTTTTGCTCTTTAAGTAATCTGAAAAGCACCAGAACTTCATCCTTTTTTTTTCCTTTAAAAAAAAGGACATCCCCCACCCCCTAATGGCTTATATTATGAAATACTATACCACATAGAATTCAATAGTTAGGGAGACAACATCTGCTATTCTTGCAATTAACATTTTGATGTTTTTAGGTTACAACCAGAGAGAAAAAAAAAATATTGTATTATCAATCTTCTAAGTAATGCAGACCAATGAAACTCAGCGTATTAGTTCTGTATTAAACTGAACTATTCATGCTGGATTGAAGTATTGATCACTGTGTCCAGTTCTGGAGCCCCCCCAATATAAGAAGGACATGGACCAGCTGGAGTGGGTCCAGAGGAGGGCCACGAATATGATAAGAGGGCTGGAGCACCTCTCCTGTGAGGAAAGCCTGAGAAAGTTTGGGCTATTCAGCCTGGGGAAGAGGAGGCTCTGGGGAGACCTGATAGTGGCCTTCCAATACCTCAAGGGGGCCTACAGGAAAGATGGGGAGAGACTGTTCAGTAGGCCCTGTTGTGACAGGACTAGGGGTAATGGTTTCCAAATGGAAAGAGACAGATAGATTTATATTCTATTAAGAATTTTTTTTTTTTTTCACAGTGCGAGTTGTAGAACACTGGAACAGGTTGCCCAGAGAGGTGGTTGTTGTTGCTGCTGTTTTCAGAATGATGCTTTTTTGGGGGAATTTTAAAACAGTGGTTTTGTGTTTTTTTTCATTTTCTGTGAGGTTGGAGGAGCATAGAAAATGCATGATTTCTTCCAGAATAGAAATCTGATCCTTATTCATCTGTCATGTTTACAATATACTTAAATACTCTTTAAAAATTTATTTCAGGGAACACTGTGTTAACTTCTTAAAACTTTTATCCTACCAAGTGTTTCAGAACAATCTGTGACAAGCAGAATCATAGTATCATAGAATAATTTAGATTGGAAGGGACTCCAGAAGATCATCTAGTCCAACCTCGTGCTCAAAGCAGGCTAGCTTCAAAGATGGAGTGGGCTGTTCAGTCTTGATTTTGACTGTCTCTTTGGTGGCAATTCCACAGTCTTCCTTGGTAACCTTTTCCTATGCTTTTACCATGTGTAAGAGACTCTGTTGAACGTTTGTCTCAACATTGTCGAAACGTCAAACCACCACCTAAACAATGGAACATCAGTTAAACCATAGGACTAAAGTCTTCCTGTTTTCCTGCAAGCCGATTCCTTTATCTTGCAAGCCAGTTCCTGTTGTCCTGTGAACCTGAATGCAGAGCTGATTCTGAGAAATTTAGCCTTATCCCCAGGCATGCGCCCAGACCCGAGGCCAGAAAAACAGAGGGGGCCAGAGACGGTATTGGGCATGCATGTCACCGCCAGGTGAGGGGTGCGGCCAAGAAAACCAGCTCTTGGAATATGTGATGTGATTCTTGGAAGGACAATGAATGTGCAATGAGATGAACAATAAAAGGACAGAAATAACCAACATCAGAAAGGAACCAACATCAATTGAAACAGCATTGGAACCAACATCTGACGGAACGTTCTCCCACCGAGTGAACTGGACTGTCGGGACATCGCAGCTCCATGGCTGTAACTATTGCAACTGAAGCTCTTTTCCCTCTTTCCTTTCTTTCTCTCTTTCTCTTGCATTTGTGAACTTGTTCTCGGGCAAAATAAAGTTACCTGGCGCTTGACTCCGTTTTGAGTCTTAATTCTGTTCCCAAGAATATGAGGAAAACCTCACTCTGGTGTGTGAGAGGTTGGTCTAGCCGTCCCTAGCCTCCCAGACTCATCTGAGGTCGGCGAGAATGCAAGGGGGCCTTCTTCTCATCCAAAATTGGAGCGTGACACCATGCCTTTACTTGAGATGATATAGTGATGTTTAGAGCAGGGATTTGCTATTATCCTTCTCCTTGCACAAAGGTACCATTAGGTATTCTGTGCATAGCTTTTAATCCTCCTAATAACTTCTTTTCTATCTCAAATTATTTGTCTTCTTTAACTTTCATAACATTCATAGTGGACCCTCATATTACATGTTGCCCCTAAACCATATTGCCACTGGAATGGCCTCTATCACCCTAAATCCATTTTTCTTCAAGTACCTTCAGAGCTTTTTCTCACACATAGGTTTTTGCATTCAGAAATATCTCTCCAGAAATCTCTTGTGTAATTATTTTATCATTCTTACTCTTTTGCCATTTTGTTATTCCGTTTCTGAGGCGGTAGTATCTGTGGCACAATTAATAACACTAAGACCTTTGTTTATTTTAGTGAACATCATCACTTTATCTAGTGGTATGGCAGAAGTGATCTACCATATTTCTTTGCTACTTATTTACTTGAATTACCACAGATAAGAATCATTAGTTCTCAAGAGCAGGTGAAGTGTATACATAAAAAAAAGAAGTTCAGTCTCAGAAGCCTTGAAAATAAAATCAGCCACTAGAAAATACAGTAATTCTTATTCTGTTTTATGCTTCCATCTCTGACGGACTGTAGCATAAAAAATAGCTGGAAGAAAATAGCTGTTTACCTCACCCAGTGCTTGAAACTCAGGTTGGTGATGGAATTGTAGAGTAAATTAAGGATCAACTTCTTATAGGCTAACAGCTTTAGTAGCAATTGCAGATAATCATTCCTGCTTCCAGCAGGAGAGCACTTGGACATGAACAAACAGGTAGGAATACCTGAATAACTGAGTTTTGATTGATGACATGACTGGAAAATTATTAGCATTGCACTGATTTTTTTTTTAATTATTCTTTCTGAAATGAAAACCTCACAGATTTCTTTTTTTTTGATGTTTAAAATCCCCCTCCACACAAAATAGAACAGTAATTTTGGAAGACTCAGAAAGAAAGTTATGCTAATGCATAAAAAAATGTATGTTAGCACAGAATATTTTAAGTGTCTCCTCATATCAAAATATCCAACAATTTGCTTCTGTTTCACTCTCACCAGGCTGTTTGGGGGAATCAAATATATGTAAGTACACTAAAATGAAGATGCACATGTAACAATTAGCCAACATAAGAAAGATGCACATATATACACTTCTCTATGCCTGAAGAAATGTAAGAACTGTCACTTTGATTTTGTTGTGTTTTTAAATTTGGTGCTATCTGTAACAGGAATGTGCTTCAAGGCTACAAAATCCTCTAATTGATCTTTTCTAAAAGTGAATGCTTTTACACATATTGACTTCATTTATATGACTAATTTTGTATTATAATGGTTAGGAAAACAAAAGTTTGTTTTCTTTTGGTTTCCTTGTTTCAGAGTGAAGCAATTTAATATGTTACTGGAGATACAAAAGGACAGCATTATGCCTTCTGTTGTAAAATCCTTGACACAAAGCATTTGCTCCTTCCCATTCTACATCACTTCATAGAAATGCTTGGCTCCTTTCCTGATTAAGAAATCAAGAGATCTGTCTTGAGTAAACATCCTTATTTGTGAATTCCTTAAATTATTTTGCAGATAGAACATCTTGATGCATGCACTGTGAGAGTTAGAAAAAGGAGATATGAGGTTTTTATATTACTTGTAATGTATCCTGCCAAAACTGAAATTCTAAAACTTGGTTTGAATATCAGTCTCACTTTTTTCTACCCAATATCCAATATCCTATATATAGTTAGGGTTGGAGGGGACATTTAAAGGTCATCTAGTCCAACTCCCCTGCAAAGAGCAGGGACATCTCCAACTAGATCAGGTTGCTCAGAGCCCCATCAGACCTGGCCTTGTGTGTTTTCAGGGATGGGGCATCTACCACCTCTCTGGGTAGCTTGTTCTGGTATTCCATGACTCTCATTGTAAAAAAATTTTTTCCTGGTGTCTAGTCTGAATCTACCTCCCTCTATTTTAAAACCATTACACCTCATTCTATCATAAAAGATCTTGCTAAAAGGTTTCTTCCCATCATTCTTATAAGCCCCCTTTAGGTACAGGAAGACTGCTGTAAGGTCTCCCCAGAGCCTTCTGTTCTCCAGACTGAACTCCACTGGACCCTCTCCAACAGGTCCATGACCTTCTTATGTTGGAGGCTCCAGAACCAGATGCAGTTCCAGGTGGAGTCTCACCAGGGCAGAGTAGAGGGGAAGAATCACCTCCCTCGACCTGCTGCTCAAGCTTCTTTTGATGCAGTTCAGGATGAGATTGGCTTTCTGGGCTGCAGGTGCACATTGGCAGATCATGCTGAGCCTCTCGTCCACCAGCACTCCCAAGTCTTTCTCCTCAGGGCTGCTCTCAATCCATTCTCTGCCCAGCCTGTATTTGTGCCTGGGATTGCCACGACCCAGGTGCAGGACCTTGCACTTGGCCTGGTTGAACTTCATGAGATTTGCATGGGCCTTCCTCTCCAGACTGTCAGCATCCCTCTGGATGGAATCCTTTCCATCCAGGTGTTGACTGCTTTGTGTTACCTGCAAACTTGCTGAAGGTGCACTCTATCCCACTGTCTATGTCACCGACAAAGATATTAAACAAGGCCAGTAGCAACACCAACCCCTGAGGAATGCCACTCGTCACTGGTCTACACTTGGACATTAAGTCATTGACCACAACTCTTTGAGTGTGGTCATCCAGCCAATTCCTTATTTCCTGAGTGGTCCGACCATCAAATCCATATCTCTCCAGTTTGGAGACAAGGATGTCGTGCAATAGTGTCAAATGCTTTGCAGTAGTCCAGGTGGACGACGTCAGTTAGTCATCCCTTGTCTACCAATGCTGTAACCCTATCATAGAAGGCCACAAAATTGGTCAGGTATGATTTGCCCTTAGTGAAGCCGTGAAGCCTCTTTTTAAAAGTGAGGGTTGTGTTTCCCCTTATCGAGTTATCAGGAACTTCACTGGATTGCCACAACTTCTCAAATACGATGGACAGCAGCTTGGCAACTTCATCTGCCAGTTCCCTCAGGACCAGCAAATGCATCTCATCAGGTCCCATGGACCTGTGCACCTTCAGGTTTCTTAGATGGTCCTGAACCTGCTTTTCTGCTACAGTAGGCAGTTCTTCATTCTCTCAGTCCCTGCCTTTGCCTGCCACAACTTGGGCGATGTGGCTAGAGCCCTAATTGGCAAAGACTGAGGCAAAAAAGTCATTGAGTACCTCAGCCTTCTCCATGTCCCGGGTAACCAAGTCTTCCATTTCCTTGTGGAGAGGGCCCACATTCTCCGTGGTCTTCCTTTTATCCCCAATGTACCTATAGAAGCTTTTCTTGTTGCCCTCAATGTCCCTGGCCAGATTTAAGCCTATCAGGGCTTTCACCTTCCTTACCTGATCCCTGGCTGCTTGGACAATGTCTCTGTATTCCTCTCAGGCTACCTGTCCTTTCTTCCACCCTCTGTAGGCTTCCTTTGTTTTGTTTGATTTTGTCTAGGAGCTCCTTGTTTGTCCATTCAGGCCTCCTGATGTTTTTGCCTGACTTCCTCTTTGTTGGCATTCATCGCTCCTGAGTTTGGAGGAAGTGCCTCTTGGATATCAACCAGCTTTCCTGAGCCTCCCTTCCCTCTAGAGCTTTATCTCATGCCACCTTACTCAGCAAATCCCTGAAGAAGCCGAAGTCTGCTCTCCTGAAGTCCAGAGTAATGAGCTTGCTGTGCACCCTCCTCACTACTCTAAGGATCTAGAACTCTACCATTTCATGGTCACTGCATCCAAGGCTGCCCTTGAGCTCCACATTCCCCACAAGCCCCTCCTTTTTTGGTGAGAACAAGGTGCAGCATGGTACCTCTCCTCAGTGGCTCCTCTATCACTTTCAGGAGGAAGTTATCATTCGTACATTCCAGGAACCTCCTGGATTTCCTGTGCCCTGCTATGTTGCCCCTCCAACAGATATCAGGGTGGTTGAAGTCCCCCATGAGGACCAGGGCTTGTGACAGTGAGGCTGCTCCTATCTGTCTACAGAGGACCTCACCTGCTTGGTCTTCCTGGTCAGGTGGCCTGTAGCAAATCCCCACTATAATGTCACATACCTATTTCTCAAATTATGATCCAAAAGTTGCTACAAATGAGTAATACTTAAAATTTCTACTTAGCACAAGGTAAGAGTTTGATAATGAAAAAAAGAATTTAAAAAACATTTGGGTACTGTTAAGGGAAACTAGATCTACCGGTATGGTTCTAACTCTGAAAGTGTTGACACTACAAGGAAAAAATAAAAATGTGTCAAAACTAATGTTTTAAGATCTATTGCCATTTTATAAGCCATTTACTATGACTGAAATCCTTAAAATGGGACCTGATAGATTGTTTATTGATTTATTTACGTATTGCTTTTCTCCAGGTTAAGAAGTACAGGTTAGAAGCTTTTCAGGTTAAGAGAAGGTCTCTGTGTTAGTAGACTTTATAATGCTTTTTGTTCTCTGTCAATATTCTATTTTTTTTTTTTCTACAAACATATGAGCTGACAACATATTTCAGAAGATTAAGGACCATGCCCTGAAGAGGAGGACAATGCAAAGAGAAACGCAGTTCATAGTATTTCTATGAAATGTCAAAATACACACAACTCCACAAACTCACTTAAAGGAATTAATCCATAAAAAGAAGCTTTGTTCCTAAAGGCACATAGACACAGTGATCAAAATGTCCAAAGATGAAAAGTCCTGTACAGAGCATAAAACGGAAACATTTTAAAAAGTTTTGAATGTTCAGAAACTGTTATCTACTTCCGGAGAAGATTCTTTAAGTCTGCTCAAGCCAAGCATGCAAAGAATTACTGAGTTCTAAAAAATATTGGCTAGAATTTTTCTATGTCTGTATGTGAGATATTAACTAAGCTTTGAAATAAAACCAGTTTAATATATCTTAGGGATTGTAATTAACAATGTTATCAAATGACGTAAAATGCATTTTTTTGTCTTTCCTGTGAAAAAGACATCTAATGTAAAAACAAAACAAAACAAAAACCCCAGCTCATTACTTATATTTCACAGGGCATTTATACAAAACAAATTTGCTTTCTGATGACTCTTTTTTTTTTTGCTGTGAAGATCTTACAGTAGTTATCATACCAGATTTCCTGATCTGAACAAAGCTCTTTTATGCATCATCCCAAATCAGCTCTCCCACCCATACAGCTGAATGATGCAGAATTGTCACTTATAGAAATGAAAAAGATAAGTGCAAGCAGAATGTTGTATGATTTGTTGATTCTAGCTTCTGCTGTCTTCTTGCAGCTGCTACGGTCTGAAGCTTTAGCTACTTGCTTGAGCTGGTTTTCAGATTGTTTACTTGCTTGTAATTTAATTTAAAAAAAAAAAGGAAAAAAAAGAAAAGGTTGTCAGTGATGTCCACCTTCAGGGGTGAATGCACTGAGATAATTAACAAAAACAGAGAGACAACATTTCAAGAATTAGTCAGAAGAATCACAAACAAATATCATATTTTAATACATAGTATAAAATATTAACTGGGATACTGTAATTGTAAATAGACTAGACAAAGCAGTAATTAGTTGAAGACCATCAGATCTTTCTTGTAATCAAACTAGTAAGCAATTTAAAGAGGATCTATAGCATTACTTGTAAAGCAAAGGCCTAAGTTTTCGGAAATCTTCAGTATTGACTCTAATCTTCTTCAGTTAGGAACAGCTGACTATTTAGCAATATTAAAGGGAGAGAAGAACTGAATCGGTGAGAGCTTTTGGAAAGTTTCACCTGCCAAGACTGTTGCTCCTATCAGGAAGAACTGGGGCGATTTCTATTTCAGACATTGGTACATCACTGTATGACAATGAACTTGAAAGTTTTAACCCTACTAACCCAAGATTAATCAGTAGCTTTATGTCAGTTGTTTTTTGTTTAAATCTATACACAATAAGAAGTTTGTGATTACAGTCTACCTTTCCTCATATTGTAGCTCCGAACATTTTAGGACTTGACTAATGATGATCATGCACTGCTATTTTACATTACCAGTTAAAAAATCTAACATATTAATTATGAAATATTGTATCAGAGTTTGTTCAGAGTGTTTCTGCTATCTACAAAGTTTTTCAAAAAAGGCATGATTTAAATGGTGTGTGAACTTGACACATTTATCTTATGACTGCACACTACAGGCAGGCAGGAGGTGTTAACCAGCTCCTTGGATTATGTAAACAGGATCTGGTCTCTTAGGACATCCTTCTATTTTATTGACTCAGTAGTGTAATAGTGAAACAGGCAAATGTGGCATCCATCTCACATAAATTTTTATATAAGCAGTATAAATGTCTAAAATCACCTTAGTTGCTATTCTCTGGAGAAACAGACATTTCTAGAGAACAATCCCTCTGACCTAATTTAGACTGTTACAGTAGGATGAACTAAATTTTTCCTCATGATTTTTTTCACTCTATTGATTATAAAGTGATGCCAGAAGTATCAGCTCATATATAAACCGCATAGTAAATATCTAAAGGTAGATTAAATTAACCCCACTGTTAGTTTCAAATTTAAGCAACAAAGATTACATGAGAAACAAATACAAATAATCATTTAACTTAAAAATTCTTTACCAGGTACTGCTGGTTTAGCTCTATATAATTTCTCTGAGGTGTATTGCTGGTCTTAGATTTGGATACTTGGGGTTCAAAGCAACATATTTTCATCTGAACATCTTTTGTCTTTCTCTGTGCTCAAATATATTATTTTAGAAAGAAGAAGCAAAAGTAAATGACTCCTGTTTGGTGTCAAATCTTGTATATTTAAAGAGCTTGATTCCCTTATTTCCGCTTGCAAACACAAGAGAAGTTTTCCTCAGCCACCTATATTGTCAGTGAGGAAGGTATATGTGTCGAATAATTTAACAAATGTTTTTTTTTCCTGCAATCATTTTCCCTCAGCTTCCAGTTACTCATCTGGCTAACTACCCACTTTAATCAAGGTTGTTCATTTGCTATTGAAGTTGCCTATGATTCTAAAGAAAATGTATAGTGCTACTTGAAAATATATAGAATTTATAACCTGTAAGATAATTTGGCACTAAAAATCAGTGCTTCTTCAATTGCAAAAGGAAATTGTATCCCTCATGTTCCTACTTACCATCTGACACTGAGGTCACAGATCAAATAGCCCTTCTCAAATAGCGGTAGACTACAGCAACCTTGTATTTAGAGCCTAGTTTAATACATCCCACCTCATCTATAGAAAATGGGTTCCACATTATTTCTGATATCTGTAGGACTATTCTGTAAAACATGTAAGCATTCTGATAAAAATCGTATGTGTGGGAATTGCATCGTTGTTGTAACACAGTGGAATGTATGCAGCATATCAGAGTTTCACATGATAGTTCATGCAAGTTTCATTTCTGAGCACCGTCACAGATTACTCAGAGAAGTTGTGGAGTCTCCATCCTTGGAGATATTCAAAAGCCGCCTGGACATAGTCTGAGGCAGCTGGGTCTAGAAGGCCCTGCTTGATTAGGGGTTTTGGACAAGATGATCTCCAGAGGTTTCTTCCAACCTCAAATATTCTACTACTCTGCGATTTTTGTGGGTTTTGACTTGTATGAAAAAAAAGGACTCAACTCTTGTACAGACTCTTTGTTGATTTGTACACAACTTATTTTTTTACCTAGTGCAGGTCATGGAAAAATTGAATATTCAAGAGATAGAGAAGCCAAGTGAAAAAAATGTAACTGAAGTAAGAAAGAATTATCTGCAAGCTAAATACTCAGATGGGAAGGAAACAAAAAGAGGAAGCAATTATTACTTACTGCATCCATTTGCTGTGTTTATCATGGCTATAGGATTTTCATGGAGTTTTTAGCGATTATGTTCCAAAAAAATGCATTGCTGAAAGTTGATTAATAGCTAGAATATAATCCAAAGTACCAAATAACTAATCAGAATGCATCTTTGAAGTGTCAATCATGTCCTGAGGTGGATTACTGCAGCACAATTATGATTCATTAATTTTGAATTTAAAAATGTATGCGTTAATAGTTTTATAGGGTTATATCTGCTCTGGAAGATAGGACTAAATAAAAGGGTAATTTCTCCTCTATTTTGAATAAAATGCTCATTTTCCTAATTCTTCTTTTGTGCCTTTTGGTTCAATCCTCTCATGTTTCGTGTTTTCATATGAAGTTCAATGAGAGATAAGAAAGTCCAGCATCTCACACAATGCTCTACATGTTGTGTAGGTAAGTTAGCTCTTTTTTACTTCTTTAGGACTCTCATTTGTTTCTTTCCATCTGTGAACCTTACTACCCTCCTGAAGAAGGGAATAGTTTGGGATTAATTATTACTTTTTCCTACTTTGTTTAGTTTGTAATAAAAAAAAAAAAAAAGAGAGTAGCACCTCTTTGTAAAAGTGAATTTAATGTAAAAAAAAAAATATATATATAAAGTGTTCCAGAAATACCAAGTTCATTCTTTGTTGGGAAAAGATGCTTTGATAATTTACCTTTCATTCTTTTTTTGTCCATCCTTATTTTCCTCCTAAATGCTGATTTATCTGTTTACAGTTCTTCATCTTCTTAAAAAAAAAGAAAACCAAAACACCTTTTCTTCTGTTGATGTGGATACAGTCTAGTAGCAGTTGGTTTGAAAATATCCTAGATACTCTCAAATACCTTAGGATGAGGAGTAATGTTTTTTTAGGATGAGGTGTAATAGTTTTAAAATAGAGGGACATAGATTCAGATTGGATATTAAGAAAAAATTTTTTTTTTTTACAATGAGGGTGGTAGAACACTAGAACAGGTTGCCCAGAGAAGTAGTAGATGCCCCACCCCTGGAAACATTCAAGGCCAGGTTGGATGAGGCTCTGCGCAACCTGATGTGGTTGGAGATGTCCCTGCTCCTTGCAGGGGAGTTGGAGTAGATGACCTTTAAAAGTCCCTTCCAACCCAAACTGTTCTATGATTCTATGAAGAGAAGTTGTCTGTAAAGGCTAATATTCTCTCAACAAATGGGAAGAGGAATAACCAAAACCTGAAACCTTGTCTTGCCAGGAGGGGAAAAGCAAAACGTGAGGGTAAGGCAGACTTTTCTGATGCAATCATCATGTATATAGATAGGCAACATTTTTTTTTTTTTTTGGTTCTTTCTCTATTCCTTCTGCAACTGGTTTTAGATGTATTATTAATTTTGAAGGTTATCAATAAAGGCTTGAGTTTATCTTTTAGTTTTACCCTAATCTAGTTTGACTTGTGTGTGAATTCAGGTAGCTGGATGACTCCAAGTTATTCTTTATTCAGGATGTTTAACCACATACTTGACCACACAGGCACAAACTGGAGCTCAGGGAAACTTAGAAAGTGTCTTAGCTCTCCCAGCAGATCATTAGCTCTATCCATTATGCAATCGAATGTCTTGCTATTGAGCCACACAGGCTAGAAAGTGAACTACCACTACAAGAGTTTGAGATGTAGAGCTGTCTACCACAAACCATGTGGTGACACTGAAGGCTGTCTGTCATGCTATTCAGCTACATGAAGCCTGGAGTGGTAACAGGGATTGTATTGTGCTTATTCTTCTTTACAGAGTTTATTTTTTTTTAAGAAGGCCTCTTTTGCTTACTGACTCATTCATTATTCCCTAAATAGCCATTTCAGAACAACTATTCAGGAATAATCTAATTTAAAGTCTAAAGAAATCAATTAAAATCAGGCAATTACTGTCTAGAATTGACTTAAGAACAGATCTAAAGAAAGGTAACATCAACTGTAAATCTTAAAAAAAGAAAGGTAACATCAATAGAAGACATGCCTAGGTTCTGAATACCATGAATTTTTCAAAAACAGATGAGGTCAAAAAATTGAAACTGTATTCTAAAATTAAAAAATAACAGAAAGTAACTTGATGTTATTTACGTGATAGGATATAAGTTCCTTAGGAAATTTCTAAAACAAATTAATTTACATCCTCCTATTTCTCTCAGTACTATCGAGATATGGCCATCTACATTACTATAATGCAAAGGTAACACTAGCAATTCATTTTAAGTTAAAAATATGGTAAAATATCCTCAAGCAATTGATTTAGTCTACAATGATGATTGTTCATGAGTTCTGTGGATAAACTAGGTTTTCATATCTCATACATAGAGACTTATTTAAAATAGATAGTCTGGATAAAACTTTGTTATCCTTATGAATGAGTTAATCCACAGACGTTAGGACAAATTTTGTTCCAGTTAGGGCTTTATTTTGAGAAGACTCTTTTTCAAATAAGTAGCACTTGAACTCGATACTGCAACTGATTAAAAAAAAAAATTCTTATATATATATAAAATTTTCCTGTAGATTGTGATCACGGATGTAGGAGTCTGAGTTATTTTACAGTATAAAGAAAAATATAGTTACGTTCTTTCTATTATAATTCAAAAAACTGCAGTGTCATTTTTCTTTATACTGTAAAATTGTATCTTTCCTTGTGGAACAGCATGTCTTTGTACATTTCATATTTATTCCAGTAAGCAAAAATTGAATGCAGATTTTATTTACATTTTATTATTTTATCTTATTTTATTTTAGTAAGTAATTTACTAATCTAATCAATTCTGTACAAGCAAAACAATATTGATTCACTTTACATAATAATGTTCAGCTTAGGAAAATCTTTTGATGACTATCCAGCATGTTTAAATGACTGTAAATTAATTGTCATACTGCTGGTACTGAGGGAAAAAAACTCGAACAAATGAAATAAAACAGCAAACCAAATTCTCAGTTGTAATCTGTGTAAATTTATACTTTAAAATCATATGAAATCGATAAATAAAAGATTATTTAAACACCTGAATAGTAAAAATGGGTAACCAATGATCCAAATATTAATAGCTTGCATATTATGAGATCATAAAACTAAATAACACTCCCAGTCATAAAGCATGAAGCATGTGCTCGTTTGGCTTTGTTCTTCATAGTTATGTACAAGAACAGCCACACTTGGTGCCCTGAGCATGAGAGTTAAATCAGAGCAGAAAAACTGGAATGGAAACTATCTGTTGTTTTAAATGACTACATTACGATAATCTTGATAAAAGAAATAACAATATCATATCCTGCCATGCAAAGCAGTAACTTTTGCCATGTACCAATTTTAAGATAGCTATGCAGTTGGAAGACACATGGTAATGAGATTTATGAGAGCAATGGTGCTGATATATAAGATCAAACACTTCTCAACATCAGCCACATAAAAAAAAAAAAACCCAACAAAACAAAACAAGACAAAACTCCTGTTGGCTGTTCGTTAATGCAAACAGGATTTGAAAGTAGAGTAATATTGCCTTGGAAACCAAACAATACAAGCAAACTGAAATAGGAAGCAAAAAAAAAAAAAATTAACAAAGCAGAAACCTTCAGAATTTGTTGTCTGAACAATATTTAAGCATCCCCTTTTTTTTTAATTCAAATAATTATTGAATGAATATTGACTGCAAAACACTTTCTGAACTTCATAGTCAGCAATGCAGCAGGTTAATAGTAAGCTAGTTCTTCTAACTCCTACTGGAGGGGCCCTGATATATGACCCATTATCTGTTGGCCATGCCTTACCTGATACAGCATGCAGTTTTACAGCTGCGTGAAAAAGTATATTAAAGCAGAACAAGAAAACTCACAACTAACAGGGAAAAATAGAAATCAATGGACACACCAGTGATTAAAACTGGAGCTGAACCAGCTGCCCTCAAATTAAGATCCTCTGGAGAGCACACATTTGTGCCAGTTAAGATTCTATTCAAAGCTCTGTAGAAAAGGTTAGTTAATAAAAAGCTACAGATCTTTTCATAGCTGGTGAAGTTCAGATAGAATAGAAGTACTTTATACCAGAATTAAACATAAAATTTTACTCTCTGTTTCCATAATGGAATCAATGATGCACACTGAAAAAGCTGGTCCACTTACAGATATAACACATATACAAACAATGCAATCATTCAAATTCCTCTTTAAAAACTCTGGTAATGACAGTGGTCAAGTTTTATTTAACCTCTGGTGTTATGAAATGTATAGTTCATTACTGCTCAGCCGTGCTACTCAAAGTTGGTGAGTGCCCTGTGCTGCCAAAAAAAAAAAATATACTGTTAAACACTCTTTGCTACCTTTATCTTTACTATCAAGGTAAAGGAATTTACCTTTTTTATCAATACCAAGCTATTATATATCCAAATGGTAATGATAATAGCAGCCAAGAGTGTACCAGTTTGTCAGGAACATTGCCTAGAACTATGTCTGCTGAGACATAGAAATCTCAACTAATCCCTTTGCAGTTCATTCACAGGCAGTGAGATGGTGCCAATAACGTCTGAAAATATTTTCTCACAGCGTCTATTTGTCTTTATTGAGTTTTTATTTTAAGAAGATAAATCAAATGTCAGTATGATCTGCATTTTGGATTAGGAAGTGTGGCTTGCTGAAGTAGTTCATATTACTGAATGATAATCTGATTTTGTTTAGTCATATTTGTTGAGTTGATTCTTACAAGCAACGATTGAAATCTGAACATTAGCAACATCTAAAATTAGTTCCTGTTTTCTGAAGAATTAATCCCTTTTCTGATATTATGTATTCTTGAGGTTCAGCAATATTTTTGAAGATTCTTTTCCTATCTCTTGCTCTGGGATAATTAGATTCAAATGTAAAAATAAAATTACAAGGAAAAAAAAAACCCTCTTAAGAATTACTGCAGATCATTGTATCCACAACCCAGTTCCAAATGTATGAGTAGAATACTTGTGCTGCACCTTCAATATTTAATGGGGAACACAAGAGTAAACTGTTGTTTTGTTGACATATATTGAGTTTATGTGATTGCAAGATAGATCACTTCCTTCCTTGGTGAAACTTTTAAGGAAACTTTTTGTTTATTTTAATTTCTGTCTTTGAGTGATTCTCAAACACATATTTTCTGCAAGCAGATAGAAGGCTATCTAGGAAGGAATACAGTTGCTGAAACTCCTTTTGATTTGGGTAGCATGTATTTGTTGTTTCAGATCATAGAATCATAGAATGGTTAGAGTTGGAAGGGACCTTCAAAGGTCATCTAGTCCAACCCCCCTGCAAGAAGCAGGGAC
>WHYT01016995.1:99334-111884 GCA_009806455.1 Tetrax tetrax
GTCTCTCCAACAGATGTCGGGGTGGTTGAAGTCCCCCATGAGGACCAGGGCTGATGACCGCCGTGAGGCTGCTCCTATCTGGCTATAGAGCGCCTCGTCCGCTCTGTCTTCCTGGCCAGGCGGCCTGTAACAGACCCCTACCGTAACATCCCCCGTCCGTCCCTGTCCTCTGATCCTGACCCATAAGCTCTCTGTCAGCTCCTCCCCGATTCCCAGGCGGAGCTCCAGATGGAAATGGTTGAATTTATTTGTGTAGATATCTAACTTCTCTGAAAGCTTTCTGCTGCTTAGCTGGACATTGACAAGTAACTGAGTGCTCTACATGTGACTTTTATTTACACATTTTAATTACATACACAATAATACATAATAACTTTATAAAAAAAGCTACGGCTTTAACATCTAATAGTTATAAAAGTAAACAAATTTTCCTGTTCCTTTTACCAGAGCAATTAACCCCTTCATTGAATTTTGTTCATTCTCATTAATTATTTATTTCTGAAAAATGTCACTATACATTGGGGAGAACAGCTTAAGTAAGTAACTTGGAAAATTAGGACATAAGACTGTGGAGTATGACAACATAATCACTAGACAATAAGAAAAGGGAATTAATAAGATGGCAGCAAAAGAGATCAAATTCTAAAGACACTGAATTGTAAGAACAAAAGTTTGTGTACCAAAAAAAACCAAAACAAAACATGAAAATTAGTGTAGTAACAAGACAATGGATACCAGCAATGGTTGCAATAACAGATTTTTTTTTTTCTATTGTTCATAGTGAAAATTATGAAAATTCCAATATTAGGTGATTGATTACAGCAATCAAAGGAAAGAGAAGATATAGTGGCCTGAATAACAGCATAACAGCATCCTGACTTGTATCAGGAATAGAGTTGCTGGCAGGATGAAGGAAGTGATTGTGACCCTGTACTCAGCACTGGTAATGCTGCACCTGGAATACTGAGTGCAGTTTTAGGTCCCTCAGTACAAGAAGGACATTGAGTTGCTGGAGTGTGTTCAGAGAAGGGCAACAAAGCTGGTGAGGGTTCTGGAGCACAAGCTTTATGAGGAGCAGCTGAGGGAACTGGGATTGTTTAGTCTGGAGAAGAATAGGCTGAGGGAAGACCTCATTACTCTCTACAGCTACCTGAAAGGAGGTTGTAGGGAGGCAGGTTTTGATCTGTTCTCCCAAATAACTTGTGATAGGACAAGAGGAAATGGCCTCAAGTTGTGGTAGGGGAGCTTTAGACTGGCTATTAGGAAAAATTTCTTTACTGAAAGAGTGGTCAGTCACTGGAACAGGCTGCCCAGGGAAGTGGTGGAGTCACCATCCCTGGAGGTGTTCAAAGAACATGTAGGCATGGCACTTCGGGACGTGGTTTAGTGGACATGGTGGTGTTGGCTTGACAGTTAGACTTGATGATCTTAGAGGTCTTTTCCAACTGTAATGATTCTATAATTTAGCTATATAAAAGGATTTTTAATCTGTAATGAATTTGGAAAGAAGTTGGGTAGTGTATATGCATATAACATCTTCGTTACTAATTCTAACAATCTAAGTTTAAAAAATTTTGCAGTCAAATTTAATTTGATTAAAGAAAATGGCCTAAGTATTTTTCAGGCACAAAAGAAAATTATACCTGCTAAGCATCATCTTATTGTTTTTTGCATGGGTTGCTTCGGTGTGTCAATTCAGCTGTACTAGTATATAGTTTCTGTAATGCCCTCACCCAATATACTTATGCATGAAGGGCTAACATACATAATGAGATTCATTTCAGCTCAGTTTAAGTATCTGAAAATTAGACATCTTTGCTATTCATCTAAGTTTCCTCCACAGACATTAAAGAGAGAACATTTCCAGAGATATATTTATCATTCTTCTAGTAGATACCTATTTAAAGATTAATTAATCACTTTCTGGAGGTCTTACTCCTTTCCTTTCTATTGATTATATGGAAAGTATAAACACCTAACTTGGACTGCATACCCAGCTTTTGAATTACTGAAGTGAGATGAAGCGAATCACATTCACAGCCATTTGTCCCATAATGAGAGGAATTTTTTCCAAGAATATTTCTGATTAACATTATAATACTTAAGATTTTACTGTTTTGTCCATATTCATGGCTATGGAAAGAGACTGTTTTGAAAATTCCATGTGGAAATTTTATTCCTTTATTGCTTTATACTATGAAAATATTCTTTTTTTTTTTTTCTTTAATTAGACACTGTTGCTAGCAGGGAAATATTTTGACCTTTGAATATTCTTTGCTCTAAACATAAAAACAGCAAAAGTGACATAAACAGGACAGAAGAAGCAAATAAACAAATTAGTTAATTCTTGGAGAGAGAAAGTTTTCCTTTATCCTAAATTCCTGAGACACTTGAGTTCAGAAGTGTTGCTAAATCCTTGTGACTAGTGTATATGGTGTGTATTAATTAATACAACAAGCAAAAGAACAAAAGTACTTTAAATCTCACAAATAGACACAATCACACACATAAATATAAATACACACAGTTCCTCCTACTCCTTACTTTATAGTTTTCGTTCAAAATTATAGTAGCCATATAAACATCTTATATTTCAGAAGTGCAGATTCCAACTCCTGGAAGAGTTTTTGCTCAGGGAACTGTTAGAACTCCCGTATCTCTCTGTCTTGGCAGGAAAAGGTGCTCAGAAGGGCTCCAAAATTTTCAGAGGTAGCCTCCTCAAAGCACAAGAGCTATCCATCCCTCTAAATGGGGGAAAAAAAAAAAGATGACATAACTAAAAATAAGAGCAGGCCTAGAAATAGAAATAAACCAGCTCTGCTAAGCAGATAGCACTCAAAGAGCTCAAATATGAAAAAGAAATATGTGAGAGGTGGGAAAGGGGGCTGATACATAAAGAAGAATAAAAAAAAATATTGCTTGAGCTTGCAGAGATGCAGTTAGGAAGGTAAAACCTCAACAGGAGCTCAAATTAGCAAGAGAGGCTTCTATAGATATGTTACTATCGAGTGGAAGTACAAAATACAAAACTGCTGCTGAATAGAGATGGCAAGTTTGTTAGAAATGACACAGAAAAGAAGTACTCTGTGTTGTTTTTACCTGGATCCTTAAGGGTGATGTCAACTCCCAAGTCTCTATTCCAAGATGGAATGGCAAAGTAAATGGTGAGTCCCTGACAGTAGTTGGTTAAATATAGTTGGTTAAATATATCCATCAACATGAAAAAAAAAAAAGAAAAAAAAGAAAAAAAAAATCTAGAAAATAACAGACCAGGTAGTTGTACCTCAGTTCCCAGGAAAATCATAGAACTGGTCCAGATGGATGCTTTTTCTGCACAGAGGAGGACAAGAAGCAGGTTGGGAAAAGCCAACACAGATTTAGCAAGATTAAATTGTGCTGAGGCAATCTATGATGAAATGGCTTACTCAGTTAATGGAGGAGAGCCTGGACATAAATGTACCTTGACTTTTGCAAGATGTTTGACATGACCTCTCAAATCCTTGTTGAAGCTGATAAGAAATGGCCTGGACAAATCAATCTCAAGATGGATGGAAAATTGTCTAAAGTGCTGAACTTAAAAGGTGGTTAATAACTTAGAGTCGAACTGGCCGCTGGCCATGAGTAGAATTGTTTTTAAGAAACAACCTGGGTGATGAGACTGAATACACTGTCACCAAGTTTGCAAGTGATACCATACTGGGAGAAGAGGTAGATAACATTGGATGGAAGAGGTAAAATGCAGAACTCTCAACAGCCTAGAAAATCAGGACAAAAGGAATTGCATGAGACTTAACAAAACCAAATATGAAGTTCTGCAGCAGAGCTACAATAATCCCAGTCAGTAGTACAAGCTGGGGACTACCTGGCTGGGGAGCAGCTCTGCTAGAAAGGATCTGGTAGTACTGGTGGATAGTGAGCTGAAATGAATTAGCAGTGTGCCTTTGCAGTGGTGAAGGCAAACCGTGTCTGTGAATCACAAGGGATGTGATTATTGCATTCCACTCAGCTCTTGTTATGGCTTGTACCCAGTTTTGGTACCCATGATAAAAGACAGACGGAACAGAGAAGGATTGGAGGAAGGCCCTCCAGATGATTAGAGTGCTGGAGAGTTTGATGGATGAAGAAAAGCTAAAGGAACTGGTGTTTTTCAGCTGAGGGAAGAGAAGGGTCAGGGGAGATCTAATCACAGTTTCCCATTACCTGAATGGTAGTTACAGAGGAGACGGAGGTATTTATTCAAAAGGCTGCAAAGTGAAAAGACAAGAGTCAATAGGCATAATTCACTTCAGAGGAAATTCTATCTGGATGTAAGGGAGAAAAAAAAAAAGTCTTTAGGACAGTTAAACATTGGATAGGCTGCTTAGACCAATGGTGAAATCTCCCTTGCTGGAAACATTCAAATTGGGTTTACAGGCCCATGGTAAGCCTAGTCTAAGGTTCTGCTTTCCACAGAGGGTTTGATCAGAGGATATCCAGAGGTCCTTTCCAGTCTAGACTTTTCTATCATCCTGTAATTGCATCTTTCACCCGCCAAAATATATTTGATTCATGGAGGACCATCGGTCAAATTCATCTGTATTTATTACAGAAGTAAATTTAAAGTGGACTAGTTTTACTTCATCAAACTGCTCTGTGGATACTCTCATTCACCATTTAAGGGATCTGAAGTTGAGTTATTATAATTCACTTTCCTTACAGTCAATTGAAAGACAATGTTTTTCTCAAAAAGTGTAGACATCCTCCATATTTTAATGTTTATATTGAAATTTCAAATATGTGCTCAGAACGTTGGTCAATCACATTTAAATAATAAATAAATGCTTGTTCGGAAAAATTGCAGCTCTCTCCACTCAGAACATTAAGCTATCTCTAATACTTACACAATCTATTATCAGTGGATAATGAAGGATTATATATGTATTGTACCAATCTGGTCACTTGATGAAAACATCTCATCCTTATTCAGACATTTATGTTGTACTGGTACAGATGCCAGGTTGTTTTACTAATAGTCAATCTGCAACAGACACATTATGATTTGGAACCACTGGTGAATTTGGAACCACACAGATTTTAATCATTACAGAAAAGATGCACTTTGCCATCTTCGACTGAATAGCAGCGTAAGGTTAAAAGTGTCTAGCATCGCCCATTAATCATGCCTCAGTCTGTTTAAACTCAGACACAGCATGGATATTCATAGGACTTGCTTCTTTGTCAGAATATTGTAAAACATGGACATTTAAGGAGAGCTGAGGACGCAGCATGAATGCTGATTTTCACTGGTACATAACCATAAGGAGGGGAGCAGTGGACAACTCATAAATCTGTCTTCTCTGCAGTAATTTTTAATCTCATAGAAATACCATGCAGTGGCACACTTAATCTACACAGCAGAATACTTGTCCTGCAGAGACACAAACTATATCGTGTCAGCTTCTTTCATTTTAATTGCTCCCTATTTTTGCTGCATGGAAATGAACACTTGAAAGTGACCTCTTGAACTGATCTGCAGGCCTATATGGAATGTGCACCTCACTGTACTTCACATGATATGACAAAATGACCCTGAAAAGGAATGCAAAGCAGATTATGTTAATACTATAAAGAAAAAAAATGCCTAAGATAGAGGTAGCAGGTTTTGCCCTGTCAAATTCAATTTCTTGGAATTTTATTTTGGATTCCAATCCCTCTTAAAGAAAGTTTGCACCCTGAAGAAAACAGTCTACTTTCAAAACAGGGTAATAATTATGCAAAAATGGCCTTCTTTGAGGCTTTGTTAAAAGCTATTTGAAGAGCTAGCCTGGATATAGGCACTTACAGAGACAGGCAGAGTTGGTTCGACAAAATTTAAAAAAAAAAAAAAAAAAAGATTTCAAATTCTTCTGCTCATTCCTGTGCACCAGTGCACCTAATTCACATTTCTTAAGCAGTGTGTAACCTGTGTCAGTCTCCAAGAATGGAGATGCTTCTGTAAGAGCTGATTCAGCAGAACAAAACTAGCAAGAACAGACCTGCAATATTTTAAGCTGTGAATACAAAAAGCAAACAAAGGCTTCAACTAAATTCCCTGCTCTGAATTGCTCCAGTGCAGAAATAACTGTTTTGCATATACTCTTGACAATGAGATGTATAAAAATGGTGTCAAATTTAAAACATTGTAAGTATTACAAATGTCTCTAGAACTTCATTTTTATGCATAGCTGCTGTGAGAGTTCACCTCAAAAGAAAACGTAATCTCAGTCTCCAAGAGCACATGCTAATGAAAGGAAGAAAGTTCTTTTTTTTTTTTCTTTTTATTTTATTAATCTTAAAAGGAAACTGTTTTCTACTTTATGCTGTGAAAGGCTGGTGAAGTGACCTTATTTGCACGAGGGGCTTGTAATGAACAGATCTTCTATTAACAGATCCAGAGTTCCTTTTGATTAGACCACTAGCTCATTTAGAACAACACAATTTCTGCACCCAGGGCTTGTATTTCCAATGCTGCAGCAGCAAGAAGACTCATCCTAGAGGGCATCAGCTAGGTGTTCTACAGAAAACTTTCCATTACAATATGCTACATATAATTATTATTTCTATAGTACTTGAAGGCCTAACCCTAAAACAGAATTCTTTTCTACTGTGAACCGTGACGAACTGTGAAAAATCAAAAGCATGAATAGAAATTAGAGCCAGAGAGGTTAAGCATGCAGCAGCGTTCAGGTAGCAGAAGTGACATTACTGAGACTATAAATGTACAACTGGAGTGTCCTGGCTCCCACACAAGTGTCATCTTTATTGGGCCTTGTCACTCCCCTGCAGCTATCAACTGATGTCTGATAAAAAAGATAAAATCCACATGATAGATAATTATGCACTACCATATCCATATGGGAGAATACTTTCAGCCTTCACAAAACTAATGGGATGCTTTTGTCCCAAGTATGAGACTGTCTTTTGCACTTTTGTTCTACCAAATACATCTATTAATATTTTTTGTAAGTATAGTAAATACAAAAAGAATATAGTAAAAATAAGAATATACACATTCCTCAAAATTCTTTTAACACATTAGAGATGCAATCAAAACTGTAAGTAAAAACATGTTAGAGTGATTGTGCACATGATTCATATGACCAAAAGTAGATATTTACAATACAGACATCTAATGCAAGCTACTCATCTTATACTTCCTTTATAGTGGGAACAAAAAAAAAAAAAAAAAAAAAAAAAAAAAAAAAAAAAAAAAAAAAAAAAAAAAAAACAAAAATAAAACAAAAACAAACAAAATTTCATCCAGTCTACCTCTAGTCAATGTACTGTACTGTACTTCACAGACTGGTGCTTTCTTACAGATATGCTCTTTATTAATTCTCTCCTAGGGAAGATGGCAGTGGCAGGGAAACTGCACATCCATGAAGTCATAGCATATGGTAAGGGTATACCTTCAGCATGATCTCATGTTGTTGTGCCAATCCAGTCACTGTGAAATGTGGGTCAACATCCCAATGAGCTGTGTCAAAAATGAAAAGGAGAGAATGCAGGGAAACTGGAGCTATTTGTGGAGCGACTGTGAATAATGCCCCTTTAGTTCTATTGTAAAACCACAGCAACGTGTGTGTGGGAGTTTCTCTGGAGAAATTATCATGATTTCTTCATTCTAGCCAAGCTAGGCTGTCTTTATAGCAAATGGAGAAAAACATTTGTTTATTTTTTTCAAGATATTATTACAGGTACATACTTTAAGACTAAATTAACCTTCTGTCTAAAGGCCCCTATAAAAATGGGTCCAGACAAGTAAGGCAGAAGGAATGATCTGCATTTGGTCATGCAGGTTTTCAACCTTCTTTCCATAGTCTCGTATCACATACGTGAGGTGGGCTGGTCTTGAGATCCCTGAGCTAGGATGACCAAACCAGCTGCAGAGCTGTTAAACCTAATTCAAATGGCCCTGCCTCTGAGTTAACTAGCCCTGGTTTGGGGTTTTTTTTGTTTTTGTTTTGTTTTGTTTTGTTTTGCTTTGCTTTGGACATTTGAAAGAATTGTTGTGATCAAAAAGTTAATATTTCTATGTAGAGCACATACAGATGCCATGTTTGACCCAGAGAATCAGGTTAGGCTTCCAAGTTAGAATTTAGACTTCTTGCACGACTGGTATTTTTTATCAACTGAGTTATACATGTCATTTTTTTCACCGTTGTGTCTGTTATGGGTTTCATTTTTAGATGTTCAACTTTCTCCAAGTGGGCTGGGAATTTAGACATATTAGATATATAACTTAGTATTTAATAGTTAATTACACTTACAACTTGAAACACATATGTAGTACATACTGTATATAAAAGCAATACAATATTTAAATTCCTATTTGAAATTACCCATTTCTCCCTACGTGTAGTAACAGTTGTTTTTGAATGTACTATTTGGCAAAATGTGATGTCTGATAGCTTTTAGGTTTAGGGATTAAAGATAAACTTTTCTATGTTATGGATTTATGCAGTACGTGTTTATCTTAATTTGATAATATGTCTTCCGTTGGCCAAATCAAGCAATCTTTTTCCCTTGGAAACTTCTCACATAGATAGTCTTTACATTTCAACCACTGTTCATGTGAATAACTACTAATTGTATATAATCTAAGATTAATGGCAGAGACATTAACCCCCCCAAAGGTGAAAATTACTATAAACTCAAGATTTTAAAGCATGGAAAAACACAAAGCAGGCATGACATATGTTGAGATAATCTCATGTTTAAACTGAGACAAAAGAGTTTGTCTCTCAGATGATCTTACTAGGGAAGTGATAAAACTCATAAACATTTCAATTGTTATCTAACAGAAATGGCATACTAAAACTGCTTGAAACGGACTAATTATCATCTCAAGGTACTTATAAATTCTTCCAGTATCTGTACTAGAGTCTCCATGACAATCACTACTTTCAGAGCTAAGCACTATAGTTGATTCATGACATTTTATAAATAAGATAATTTAATTTTCCAGTTCTAGTCCTAAATATTAAGTCAAACATAAGAACCTCTAAACTATAAGTTAAAGCAGATTTGAATTGAGCTGAAATAGCTACTTCACAACCATTGCTTATAGTGAAAACACTTGATTAAAAATAAGAAGTCTCAAACTACATGGAAATTAAAGTCAAGTTCAGGATATAGGTTTCCAGATTCTTTTTCTGGTTTATATGTGGACCCTGTGACTTGCAGAGTCTAAATAATTTCATTTAGTATCAGTTCTATGCCTGCAAAAGAAGGGCTATTGTATTTATTATCTTGATTTATTTTTCTCTATCTCTTCAGGCCAACAAATTGATAACATTTATGTATGAGATCAGCTTCATTAATTGTGCAGAAACTGCAAATAGTTTTTCAATTAAGATAATTTGCAAGCATTTTTAGGATTGAGGACTTAAATTATTAAGCCTTTGGGGATAATTACTGCCTTCTGTGCTTTTGGGTTGCCAAGTGCAATGGAACCTTGATCTTGATCAAGTTTAAAGATAGTATTTAACACAGATCAAAACCACTATGTTGATAGGTATACTAATCAGCATTCATTTGCTAGGAAAATTTTTCCCCCTCTAAGTCTGACATTATCATAAATTGTTCAAATATCAGTCATCTCTACCTAGATGTTTCTAGATTCAAGGAATACTAGTTCCTTGCATTTGGATTTGTTGAGGATGACACTATTAACTTTAAGTCTTTACTGAACAAAGATAAGTGCATCCTTAGCCACTCAAAAACCTATAAATATTACTGACTTAAATATTGTGGACTATTTGTGAGACTTAAGATAAAAGAGCGGTCACTGAGATGATATAATTCCACAAAAGCCAAATTCATTTGTGTAAGTGGTAACAATAGAAATCAGGGAACTTCAAACCAGAACAACTTTTGAAGATGTAGTGTCCCAAGAGGCAGAACAAACTGGAGAATAACATGGCCTTTGTAAAATGAAGACTTTTAAATAACTTCTTCGCAGTGGGGCAAAATTATCAGTGAACCTGTACCTGCGTATTCATAATTTCTTTAAAAAGGAGTTAATACTGAAGCAGTAAAAGTTACAGATATTAATTGGTACAGTGAAATCTATGCAGATCACATAGGTGTGTAGATGGTCTAGCAACATTAGACATAACAAAGAGTTACCAAATTCAAGTGCTAAGTAAGGTGTATAGGAGGGAATGGAAGCAATTAAACTACAGGAAATTACAGTAATCTCCTGAATTAGCTGTTAATATGCAGGGAAAAAAAAAACCAAACAAACCACTTTTAAGTCTTTAAAGATAAATATTCATCCTTGCTTAAAAGGTGTAAAGACAATATGGACAATTGTTAGGCGAAGCAGTTGGAGACCAAACCAGAAAGTGTTTTCATAAATCAATCTTGACTATGGAATAGGTTTATTATCATGTCATTGTGAAGATAATACAAAGAAAATATGTAAAGAAGGGGAAAAGAGACATAGGAGTGTGGAAAAGCTTCCATGAACTGAACAAACAGAGCAGTTCAGAGCTCTTTCGTTTGGAATATACATTATGGATAGGATTAAACAGAGGATATTAAATCATGAGTTGCATTGAGAAACTACAAAGCAAATAATTTTTCTCCTTTTTGATGTACTAAATTCAGGAACCTCTAACTCACCTAACACCAAAATTGCTAGGCAAAACCAACATGCTCAAGGAAGTACTTTTAACATACTAAAACCATATAGTGGAAACCAATTTTGAGAAAGGATAAAAAGATAAATGTTCAAAATTGCATTATACTACTTAATGAAATATACTTTATTAGGACAGTAGAAAGAAAACTAAGCATAGCTTTTCATCCTGGAAGTCTTCAAATAGTGATGAAACAGCCAGTAACAGCGATGTGAGACAGGATGCAAGATTTTTCTGGCTTTTGACCGAATGTTTTTTTTTTAATGGTTCATTTTGTGTTACTTATATCATGCAAAAATCCACATATGTCATTAGAGTAAATACTCCTCAAGTTATATGTATAGCGCACTGAATTAAAAGAAGATGAGAGTTTCACATTCTTTAATACTACATGACTATTTCTATAATAAGCTCTATTTGTCTTAAGGCATTCCTAACTTAGCTATTATCAGATAAATATTCGAAAAAGATCAGTACGTTTTAACTGCATGACTCCTACTGAAAGAAATTTGTCTCCTTGAAGGATGATAAAGAAAACTATTGTAGAAATAAAAGAAATAAATCAGAACAAACAGCTTGGAAAGAATTTTTGTTACATTTATTTTTAACCAGAAAATTGTTTGGGCTTCATAAGTCTTTCTCTCTTCTCAAGCATCTATCTTACAGCTCCAGAAACATAATACTACAGAATTAAAATATCACTTAATAGCCAAGAATCTGCCTATCTAATTAATTATGATAAGAACTAGGATACTCAAAAACATCTTACCGAGGTAAAATATTAATTAGAAAAGATATTTGAACCTGTAAGAAAAAAAAAATACAAAAATCACACCACATTAAACTTAACACGTTCCTGCTCTTTTAAAACAAAGGCAGCGTTTTTCAAGTCATTGAATTTTTACATTTTGGTTTTCCCTTAAATTCAACTCAGCTCAAACATATATGGTTTCTAATATGTTAATTTTAAAGAAGTGAGTCCTCATTTGGGAAAAGATAGACATGGTTTACATCTTGATTTATTTTAATTATTTTTTTTCTCCAATCACTTTAATAAATTTCTGAAGTATTGTTTAGTGAAATGTTTCGCAAAAGCACAGCAATATAACACAATTTGAAGAAGTGGCAGTAGTTTTTCTGGTGGTTTGTTTGGTTGGGTTTTTTTTCTTCCTTTTTTTTTTTTCCCCTTTAACACTTTAATAGGACTGTTTCTTTCAGGAGACTTGAATCCAAACATTTTTTTGATCATCAATACTTTTTATTTTGTCAGCTTTTCTCTAGACCAAAAGAGAAAAAAATAAGTCTTGGTTGAGCAGCATACCTTAATTTTTCTGGATTTGGATCTTCTTAGAGGACATTAATGAGCTTGCCACCTATACAAGCAACTTTTAAGCTCCATTTCACCCATAAGATTCCACAAACTTTATCAATGGCACAGTATCCAGAATCCAGAAATCAATAAATGCTATAAAACAGCTGTTGGGACAAAAACGAAAAATATTATCTCTGAGGGAAGTAGTGAAGTCATTCACAGCAGTGAAGGTGAGGAAGGACACCTTGCACTATTTCCCTAAAAGCTATAAGTGTAAAAGGGAAGGATTTACTGCCATTTGTGTATACTAATTTCCTGCCTTTTATTATACAGCAGTATTCATGGCAGTGAAGAATCTAATCTTCCTATTAACTACACTCCAAATTAGACTGTCATAAAAATCAGAGAGGGAAAACCCCAACAACCCTCAAATAGCAACAATTGTTGTTATCTTAAGAAAAAAATCAATTTAACTTTTTTTTTTTTCATTTTTTTGACAATACCTATGTGGTATATATAAATAGCTCATATCTCAAGTAAGTGGTCTTTTTTTTTTTTAAAAAAAAATAAGGAA
>WHYT01016995.1:112536-142812 GCA_009806455.1 Tetrax tetrax
CCTTGGCATTCCACAACAACAGAAGCCACAGGTGAAGCCTACAGTTCAAGTTCAAGTAGCCCATATTACACTTGGAGAACGAAAGAAAAAAGTATTTCAGTTTTTTTTTTTTTTAATTCTCTTTGAACTATAACAAAGAATCTGAGGAGAAAGGAAAGGAAGAGAAATAAGCAAGGGAAAAGAGCAAAGCTTGCCAAAAGCAAGCCTTGTTAATACTTCATATGTTTTAAAAAAATGGTGAAGTCAGCTTTAAATACTTAATTTCTGAAATTAAAAGATAAACCATTCATACCGATGGGTGATGGAGGAAGAGATCTCTCACCTTCTATTTCCTAGACATTTACTCCCAGTGAGTTGTCGTGCATTCTGAGGAAGTAAAGTTACAAAAGGAGTCATGTCTACTCACGGTAAGATCATTCAAACAAGCTTCAAATACATTTTCATCTTGAAACCTGACATTATTTCCCAGACAGTAGTTTTCCTTAAACATGTAAAAAAAGGATAAAAGAACCTCCAGAGCCAAGCTTGAATTAGCTTCTTTATTAAAAGGGATTCAAGCAACTTCTGTGATTCCCTGCTAAAATGGAATAATTTGTTACAGAATTACACAGTTGGTATATAAAATTATTTTATGTAAACAAATGTCACAAACCAACTGTGTAGGGTAACCAGTGATTTTCTAGAGGAATGATTCTCAGCCATTCCAAGGTGGTGATTTACTAATTGAAGAAAACAGCCACTAAATTACATTTATTGTGAAAGCAAAAGTATATTTTTAATAAGCTGTGTTAATTTTTCATATATTTCAAGAAGCTGGCAAAACTAATGGAACTGGAAGAATAAAATATAATGAAAATGTAAGAGCGGAGATTTTCTTTGCTTACTTTTTGTTTTAGTTTGCTAAGTATTTTTGAAAACCAATTATATAGTGTGATCCACTGCTGTCATGTTTCTGAAACAAGAGCTGAGAAACATTGCTCTAGAAGTAAATTTTCATGACTAGTTTAAGATATTCCCTTCCAATTCTAGAGATAGTAGGAAACCTGTGCCCATGAGAAACACAAATACTCATTCCTGCAGTACAAAGAAAAGAAACAACCTCAAACTTATTTTCAGTAAATAATGATCATGTTCTCAGACAAGAAAGAACATAACAATATGATTATAAAGTTTGTATTAGAGATAAAAGAGAACCAAAAAAAAAGTCAGAAGGCAGATAGAAGAAATAAAAAAAAAAATAGGTAGCAGTTTCTCACTGATCTCAAAGGTTTTTTTTTACTCTAGTGAAAAGCTCCAAACTGAGCCACCCATCTTTACAGAGACATGTACAGAGACAGCCTCATATCTCTTTCAGGGAGGAATTTAATTAAAATTATTAGAGTAGATTGTCCCCCTCAACAGACAAAAAAAAAAAACAACAAAACACCAAAACCTCACAGTGCAGAATCTAGCAGTTCCTATATTAAATAGTATTTCCCATAGGAAATACATTATTTCTGTTATTTGTCTTTCTCACTATCTACTGGACAATTTGAGGTAAAAGTTTTAGCCACTAAAGTCTTGAATGGTTTCCTGTATTTGTTTAGACAATCAGTATAACATTGTTTCAGATTTACCTTTCTGAGTGGCCACTCCCCATGACTCCTTGATAATTCTGTCTGAATAATTGTTGAATTGATGAATAAGGGTTTTCTAGGGGTTTCTGGTTTGTTTGTTTTAGTGTTTCTTTTCTGCTTCTTTCCCACAGCAGTTGGATAATTTATGACACTTGAGCTAATGGCTCAGTAGATTAAATGAAGGGGAGTCTTTACTCAGTCCAGTCTTTTTGAGGCATAATCAGCTCTGGAAATTAGTTTGATTAAAGTCTGATTGTCTTCAGACCATGAGGTAATACTATAACTTGGGAAAAAAAAAAAATCTAGCATATCTGAAAATGTGTCAGTATTCCCCATGTAAGTTGGTCTAATAAAATATATTGTTTTCCCATTACAGACCTGATTTTATTCAGAACATCACTGTATGTGAATGACAGCATTATATTTAGATTTTGTATGAAATTACTGCAGTGTCATAGAGGATAGACCATGGAGCTGAGTGGCTGAAGGAATTATTTGGTACAGCTTGGAGAGTTTGATTTTGTGCATAATTTCTGTGGGTTAATGTGCACAGCTTGCTTTTAATATATTTTTATGTTTTGTATTATAAACACACTCATAGCTGTACAAGATGCTCAAGCATATTTCAGTCCTACTCTCAAAAGAAGCTCCTTATCAAATGAGATACAGTAAATATCTTCTAACTTCAGACTTTCACTGGGCAATTTATCTTCTCTTCAGACCTGGTGGAGAAAGACAGGCTGCTTCAACAGATGATAGAGAACATATAATGTATGATATTTGCTCTCACTGAATATAAGGTAAGAAATCACATCTCAGACTGCTCAGCTTGAGAAAGTTACTAGTTTTTATGAAGAATCTTTAAAATCTGTAAGAGAAAATATCATCTTATATATTGGTATAATGTCTAGTTGAGATGTGATTTTTGAATTTGCAAATGGGACCGTGACATCATTAGAGATACTATTGTCAGTAGAGATAACTAATCAGCAAACCCTCTGGAAAGCTTCTCATCACTTTCAAACACCATTTTTAAAAAAAAGATTTAAAAATATTTAAAACCAAGTTACAGAGGCCAGCAAACAGATACTGCAAAGAACAATAATACAACACTTTTTCTACATGTCTTTACAAGTTTTGCTTTTTTTTAGTGTTGTCTCTACTTAGCAATATTCTATTTTTCTACATTGATTTATTCAGTATTTCTATTCTGAATTGTGCATAATTGATTGTAACTTCAGTTTCCAGTTACGACTTGGCTCAACTGCCTATTGTAATTTAATCACGTTTTCAGCAAATTAGTTTCATCCTCAAATCAAAACACTTGCATCAGCTGTGCTGTTGCAGACATGTTGCAATGCTTGCAGCAAATCTAGTGAATGTTCTTCTATAGTGCTAATAAGAACAGACATTCAAGTCGCTTGTTTATAAGCTTTATGAGTCTACCGAGTTGTGAATAGCTAATATGTAAAAACTGGTTTGTATCTTGTAATACAGAAGTTATATAGGCTCAACCAAATGGGACTTAAATCAAACTGTATAAATATTGAGGGAAGAAGATATGAGAATGAGGGGAAATCTGAGAAAACTACTGTTTCCTGGTATAATGTACATCATGTAGTGACAACTGTTTATATGCTTAGAAATCAAAGAAAATGCACTTGGAATCTTGTCAACTGCATGCTGTCAGCAAACAGAAAATAATAAAAGATAATTAAAAAAATAAATATGAAATAGACAAAGCACAGGGGGGAAAAGAAAGAAAAAGAAAAAGAAAAATAGACCCATTGCCATAAGAAAATTGTGAATCAAAACAAAGGAAAAAAATAAATCGAACAAATAAAAAGTTCCTACAGGAATACAGCATGACAGGCTGCCAGTAGGATGGAGAAAAAATAACACAGCGGCTAGTCTTGAAAAGTGATGTCAGATAGAATTGGAACATGTACTGTACCCATCCAGAAGTGAAATCAACACAGTTTCCACTTTGCTATTTCAGATATTGAAACATAATGTCATTACTCACCTTTGAAAAGGAACTTTTACAGCAGGTTTACACTTTGTGGTCATGGTATTCATTGTATATGAACTGCCATTATATGGACTCTAAAATTTCCATTTCTTTCTCCTGCACATCTCTGCTGCTCCAGCTCTCAGAACACATTTGCTTCATTCTTTCCAGGCACTCTGCTTTTCACTCCAAATGAACTGCATGCAAAAAAGAACAGTAATGTTGTACTAATATTGGGAAGCAAGATACAAAGTAGAATGCAGTGGATTAAAAAAAAAAAAAAAAGAACTTTGACAAGATAAAAAGAATGGCATTGTTATAAATTGGATCTAATTTTCAGAAACATGAATAAACAGAGCCTTGGGCTTGATGTACAGAATGAACTGGAATAATTCATATTGACTTAATTTAGCAGGACTGTGGGAACTTTATTATATAATGCAGAGATACTCTCAAATCTTTAGGACTCAAAATTCCTATTGAAGCACGACAAAAACTCATAGTGAAAATGCTAAACATAATCAAAGGGGACCCTAAAAATGTACACATTTACTATTAAATTTCCAAGGTTCACATTTCTTATTTAAATAGTCTCCAAGAAAAAAAATGAAATGCTTTTATTTGTACATGGCTCAATTAGTTATGATTCCAAAAGATCATTGTCTTTTCAGTGGACTGCTTCTGTCCCCTCTGCAAAGACAGATATGACTTTCTGAAATTTCTGTAAGATTTGTATTTTAAAACATTTTTTTAGGCAGGCACAGACAGGGTTGCATAAAGTGTAATTAATAATGATGTACCTCATTACAGGGACCAAAAAACTCGAGCTGGTGTTGCTTTCAGAGAAGGACATGCCCTTCAGAAAGAGATGCTTGGATTTCATCATAGCAGAAATGAAATGACAGAAGGGTCGTAACAACAAATAATCATATGTAGAGAGACAAGATAAAGACAGAGGAGCAAGCTTTGAACAAGCTCTAACTATGGCAGTTTATACCAGGCAAGAATTAAGCTGACAGCCTTAAGGCATGTAGTTCATTTCTGAAAATGAAAATAGCTTAGAAGAGGTGCATTTGAGTCAAAGGGAAAATAAAAATGGTGTCCAAGCTGCACCTTATCTTTAGATACAGGGGACAGGGAGGAGAAAGAATAATCAGTGGAGGAGGTGCAGTTGTGCACATATCAGTTTCTGTCTGATTTCTAGGACAAATTACTGCCTGAAGCTGATGTACAGAGGGCTACTAACTAGTTTCTTTAATTGGTTGCTTTACATGGAGTCAGATCATAATATTAAGTAGCAGAATGCTATAATGAACTGAGTATTGCACTTGGAAAATAAGCTATGCTATTTTTTCAGGCTGGTAAAACACAGATTGCTTTCAGTTATTTTTCTTGGCAAGATTGTTGTTTCTGTCCATAGCCTGTCAAGCTATCACAGTACCCAGATGGTTCTAAGGCTCTAGGGCACCTGTATAATTCACATTATAGTTTAACAGAAATGTATTGAGTAATATTTATATATTTACATTTCAGATCCTCCTCCATTCAAAGCAAAACACAGCTGTTAAATTTTCACCCTGATCATTACCCTGTGATATCCCACTCTGCCACTAGCTCCACTCATTACTGGTTTGCAGTAATGCTACTGCATTTCCTTTCTTCCTAACCATTGTGTAAAACCTTCTCTGAACTCATGTATCTCCTATAGCCCAAATAAGACAGGAATCTACCAGGAGATAGTTTTGCTATGTAATGGTCCAGCATAATATTTTTTTTACGGTATTCTTTTTCACACTACTCGGACTTACCAATGAGGTGTTATTTCTCTTATCTTCAAACCTGCTTTCTGTCTCCCTTCCTGTTTGCCATGTGCGTCATCTGCACCATCTGGAATAACCTTTCTACAATGACTGGGAGCACAGCACTAACATGTCTGAATTCTCTTATGGAAAAACTTACTTCCCAGACTTGTTAAACGGTTTTATTTTTATTATGTTGTGAATGTAGGACTTAACACACCAAAACTATGTGATAAGCTTAGTGTGTATATAAGGAAAACATAAATATTTTTTAATTTAGTGGATATATACTTGCAAAGAAGTTTGGTTTGCTTTTTTTATAACTCCTCAGATAAATAATGACTTTTCAGCATGTAAATAAACTGATTGTGAAATAGTCTCCCCAAAAGGCTATGCTTCATCTATCCTTATCCTCAATTAAGCATGACAGAATCTATATTTAACTTTGATAATAATTTTAGGAGTCTACAGTTTATTATATTCACTGACACTGTTCATATTAGTCATACAATTTAAAGACAGAGTAATATACCTGAGTATTTATACAAATAATTATGAATCTTTGAGGGGAAAAAAAAAAAAAAAAAGTGGTGTAAAGGAAACATACATTTAACTCCAGGTGGTAAGTCATCAAGGAAATGTTCTATGCTGGCATGTAAAATATCTGGTACTCTTTAGAAACACAATGAAAAGCAGTTTGAAAACATGTTATGAACTGGACAAATCTCACAAAATTAAGGCAATGAAACATGGAAACAATTACATCATATCAGGTAAACTCATTTAATAAGACTGCTTCTCAGTGTTCAGTATTATTTTGGATGTGATATTTGACTACAAAACCTACTAAAAGTATGTTACTGTTAGGAGTTTTTGTTGCTTGAAAGTTTTTATTATTAAATGATATGGTGCCTTGTATTACTCTGATAAATTATATTCTTTGGTAAGATTAGATCTCCCTGCCTTGGATGATGCTGTATTAGGTAGAAAAATGCAGGAACTGGATGGAGAATTTCTGCATGTAACCGTATTTCTTTTAATATATTAGAATATATTCATTAATAACTTTTTGTCACTATCTCACTTCTTGTCACTAGACTTACAGCCTGAATGAGTTTAAGAACTGTACTGTGCATTTATCTACCAGTTACTATTTAATAAGCAAAGTATCTGTGACAGTTTTACTTAGGACTTCTTTTAATTGCTTTGCTATAATAATAATAAATTTTCTAGTAAGTATTTCAGATATACTTTTTTTTTTTTTTCTCCTATTCAAATGTTACACTACCACAAAAGATGAACAGGAAAACATTAGGAATTAATCCAGAAAGTACAAAGTAAGAAGAGGAATAAAGACAAAGATATTAACTTTATGATTACTGAACATCAGTCTATTTTATTTGGAGTAGGCTTATCATAGGTGTGAAGCACAGTAACCCACAGCTTAAAAATTATATCCCATTGGCTCCACAAAGATCTTTTCAAAACTTTTCTAGGTCTCTGACCACTTCTCTTTGTTAATGAATCAAAATGCAGAAGAAAACATGTTCATGCACACACATGCACACACAAACACAAACAAGACATAAATGCTAAAATTGCTAGTATGGAGGGCTCAAGACCTAACATCAAGTAGTACATTTAGTACCAGATAGATTATCATGGCTAAAAATATCAGCCATTCTTAACTAATTTTCTAGTTATCATTTAAAAAAATAATGTTTTTAACAGTAAAACCCTTGTAGAATGGACTCACTATACAAGAGAATTATTATTACCCCAAAGAAGAAAAAAAAATATCTGAAAGACTGTGCATGTAAAATACTGTAGTTAAAATAGTTCTTATATACACACATATATTTTAGATTGTGTATATATATATATGATTATGTTTTCTAGTGTGTATATGTGTGTGTATATATATATGTACATACAAAATTAGTTCACTGAAATCAGTCTCAATTTTATGATTGACTTTATTTCAATTGTAGCTATACAGGATATGATAGCTTGCTTATTTTTTTTTACTTTTTTTTTCTTAAATATTTACTGTTAGCTAAATATTATCTTTCTGTATAGTTGATCAAATTGCTAAACAATAAATACTTCTTTTTAAATTTAGAAATTCCTCAGCTGCCTCTGAGAACAGAAAATTTAGAAAGATTTTTTTTCTTTCACAAATAGGGAGAAATTCTAATTTTATTAGATGGATATAGGTGAAAAAACAGATCAGCTGCCAACACAAAATTCCTCTACAGGTCTAAGACAGAAGCAGCAAATCAAGCTGATTACGGATTAGAAGTAGATTCAAGTTCAAATAGTGTTTAAATTCAACCATTTAAACAAAAAGTACAATTAGTTTAGAACAAAAAAAGGATGTTAGCAAAGAGAGTAGTGTTAAGTCATTATCCTGGGGGCTTGTGATGAAAATAGTGGAGTAGTAAGATGTTAGGAGGAAATGCAAGTAAAAGGGAATACCGCAATGCCTGTATTGATGATACAGCTCCACATGAAGGTCTTTGGGGGTAACACTGATTTCAGGGACTGAAGGTTTTAATTTTCTACTGGCTGCTTATTCTTGCCCTTCTAATGCATCTTCCACTTTTCTAGCAACATTTTTTTTTTTTTGTGCAAGCATAAACTGAACTAGATCAGGAAATTGTCAAAGCTGTCAAAATCGGAGCATTTCGGTTTTGTGTTGGGTTTGGTTTTTTTGTTTGGGGTTTGTTTTTTTTTTTCCCTTTGGCTGGTTCAGTTTCCTTCCCAGTCCAGTTCAGATATGGGTACAGAAACAGGTTGACCAGCTGATGTAGGGGTAATATCTTGTAGTCAAATGAGACAAAGGAAAGGCATACTAAACCAAAGCCAAAGGTGGAAAAATTCTCTGGAGGCCCCATCCTTAAATATTCTTTCTTAATAGCACATGACAATTTTTCCCACAATCTATCTCCTTTTATTTAAAATGTAGCTCTAGCTTTGCTAATGGTTTTTCATCTTCAGTAAAGCTGAAAATTTTAATTCAGTAGAAATAAAAAAAAAATTAATACAAATTAAAAGAGTTTTAATTTCTTGTAAGAAGGATGACTAGTACTTCATTAGTTCAGCTAATAAAGCAATTTTGGAAAAAGACAGGAAAACATAGTTGAGTTGAGAAAAAAAAGATCATGGAAGCAAAATGCAAAAAAAAAAAAAGTATGTAAGTAAATAGAAAGATGCACTTGCTCACTGCCAAGGGGAAAATTACTAAGAAGCTGCTGAATTTTGCAGATTTTTAGTTTTGCCTTCAGTCTTACATAGAGAGCAAATTGAATGTACTTTTGACTAGAGTCCAGTACTTTTGACCGAAGTACCAAATGGGGTCTAATATTTCTGACTACTGAATTACCACTGTAGAGAACACGTGACAAACTACAAAGAGATAGATTTTTTTTTTTCAGTACAAACTTTAAATGAAATAGGAAAAAAAAAAATGTTTGAAATGAAATAAAGGTGAATAGAAATCGCCATTTTAGGCCTGGGTTAAAAAAGACAAAGTCAAATGAAATAATTCTAGCAATGTTTCCAAATCAAGGAATTTATTTATTTATTTATTTAAAGACTGGGTTTTTAATAAATGTTTTCCAAAGTGTTGCCTAGTTGTAATCAGAATGTAACTGTGGAGTTTGTATTGCAACTAACATTTACACAGTTGAAGAGAACAATGATACAGTATTTTTTTATTTTCCATTTTCTTTTTTTTTTCTTTCTGTACCTTACATATAAACTCTGTTTCTTTTGGGATTAAATATAAGCAGACAGAAAAAAAAAATCATTGGGGAAAGCATCTAATCAGTTTAAGAGTAGTGGATGACACTGGTGAATGTGAAAAGCAGCAAGCCTCTTGCACAAATTCTGCTTTGATCTTTTAAAACATTCAAATATTAGCTGTTAACCAGCATGCAGTTCACCCAGGCACTAATGTGAATGGACTAACCTATATTTAACTTTTACAATAGTACAGACACAATTCTAGCCCCCCCAAAAAAGGAGAATTTACCTCTAGAAAAACTGAGACAATGAGTGCTGTAAAATGTCTGCATTAACAATACTTAATTCTCTTATTCTCAACTGCACAATTGTCATTGTACGTGTGTATTGGACGCAGATGACCAGGTATTGGAAGCAGGGAGGCTTGAGGGGCAGACTCTGTGAGGAGACGCCAGGGCTGCCCTGTGCCAACACAGCCAGTTCCAGCTGGCTCCAACCAATCCACCGGAGGGCACAGTTGAGCCCCTCAGCCAAGATGGTAGCACCTCTGAAAAAGCAGCTTCAAGAAAGGGCAATACCACTGCACACAGGAAGTGCACCTATCCATCCTCTCTCTTACTCCTCCTTCTCAATAGGATGACAGGGAAAATAAGATGAAGACACTGATGTGTCAAGAGAGAGGCAAGGAGATCACTTACCAATAACTATCATGGGCAGCATAGACTATACTTGGGGAAAATTAATTTAATTTATTGCCAAGTAAAATAGAATTGGATAGTGAGAAACAAAAAGAAATAGTGGACGAGAAGCTCAACATGAGGCAGCAATGTGCCCTTGCAGCCTAAAAGGCCAACTGCATCCTGGGCTGCATCAAGAGGAGCGTGGCCAGCAGGTTGAGGGAGGTGATTCTGTCCCTCTGCTCTGCCCTGGTGAGACCCCACCTGGAGTACTGTGTCCAGTTCTGGAGCCCCCAACATAAGAAGGACATGGACCAGTTGGAAAGGGTCCAGAGGAGGGCCACGAAGATGATCAGAGGGCTGGAGCACCTCTCCTATGAGGACAGGCTGAGAGAGTTGGGGCTGTTCAGCCTGGAGAAGAGGAGGCTCTGGGGAGACCTGATAGGGGTCTTCCAGTACCTCAAGGGGGCCTACAGGAAAGATGGACAGAGACTGTTCCGTAGTGCATGTTGTGAGTATTGGTTTCAAATTAGAGGGAGATAGATTTAGATTAGATATTAGGAAGATACTTTTTACAATGCGAGTTGTAGAACACTGGACCAGGTTGCCCAGAGAGGTGGTGGATGCCCCATCCCTGGAAATGTTCAAGGCCAGGTTGAATGAGGCTCTGAGATACCTAATCTAGTTAGAGACATCCCTGCTTCTTGCAGAGGATTGGACTAGAGGACCTTTGAAGGTCCCTTGCAACTGTAACCATTCTATGATTCTATGAAAATTTGAAGTTTCATCATAAGAGATGACAATTCTTTCCACTGCCTCATCAAGTAAGAAAGAGATACCCAGAGAGAAAGACATGGGATTTCACTGAGCAGTCAGTTATGCCCAGATTGCATTTTTGTACCATTTTTTTTCCTCACTTTTTAAAAGATGGTGCATCTCTGTAGATTTGCTACATGAAGTAAGTTCTTGTTTCTGCTTCTGGCATGCCTTTGCATATGATGGTGCAAGGAGTAAGTGAGGGGTATATGTATGCTCAAATTTCGCCACGTGTGTAATTCTCAGTCTTCCAGGTGCAGAGAAGTAGATAGAGAATAAAACCAAAGGCAGTTATTTGGAAGTGTCCCTTATACAAGAAAGTTATCATGATCCATTTGTACTTCAACTAATTTAAGAATTATTCTCATGTGTTTCAAGTGATAAATGTGATTTGAAGCATAATTCTATTTAAATTTAAAATATTGATAGCATTCTAGTATATCAATGTCAGTCTATTATTCCTTTGTATTACTTAAAGAACAATGCATAATATAATTTTTTTGTAAGGTCTGAATAATTAAGGAGCACCAGAAACTCAGTATTATTATTAATTATATAACAGCAAAACTACTTTACAATTATTAAATATTAGCAATGTCATTGATCCTATAAGAAATAGAATGTTTTATATCTGAAAAAAAAATAGTTTAATCTATTAGCAAGTCACTCAGATCATTATTCTTCTCAGCATATATCACGTGGCTTAATAAAGCCCGCAACTAGAATTTGTTTTAGTCAGAGGAATAAATACAACTGGTATAGGAACAAGCTCTGATTTTATCCCAAACATGTATTTGACCATGTCTATCTCTTCTGGTACTGTAAGGAATAGCTATAGTATGTGCAGCTCTTTCATTAATTTCTTTTATTTCTTACTAGAAGAAAGTAATTACTGTGGCAAATCTTAAACCTCAAGATATGTTGAACTGGTTTTGTTTGCTTGTTTTAACTCCTTTTCCCTTGTAGTCACAGATGCTGCATTCATATGATTTTAGAGATAATTTTCATGTTACAGTGTTTGTTTGTCTTTCAAAAGTAGGATTGTAGTATTCCTGGCTGCACCTCCAAAGTACTTTCAGTTTGCAGAAATCTCAGAATCTGTAAGACAAAGAAGTTTTTCTTTTTTGTGTGTGTGTGTACATCTGTGTGGTTCATTGTTTTGCTATCACAATTCATTGCAATTAGATTTTTTTTTTATTTGTTTGTTTTAATCTTAAGATTTAGGATGTCATACATATACTCTCTGTTTCCACATTACATTTACTCTACCACAAGAGATTCTGACAATACTGCTCACAAAAGTGTTTCCAATGTCATCTCTCTAGGAATCAAATGTAGTAATTTAATAGTGTTCTTGTACACATAAATAAATCTTTTTAAAAATAGAAATTTGAATAAAAAGTTTTGTTTATTCAAACCAGACAGAGGAAGGGAATCTTTATATTTTATAGCAAATGAAGGACTCATTTGTGCCTGCTGCTCTTGATTTAAAATAATTTACATTCACAGCAAAATGTACTCTTATGTGATACTTCAGAGTTCTCCAGAATTTTATTCACATTGTGGAATTCATGTCGAATTAATCTTATCTAACTTCAGTCATTAAAAAGTAGGGATATGATCAAAGTCATTTGTCTACATTAACTTGTACTAAATGGGAAAGATAGATACGATTTTTTTTTTCCCCTCAAGGCAATGTATTCCATCCTGAAATATGTGGGATGGATTGTCTGAAAGTGACTTTATTTCTACCAAATACAACAGGTTGATAAACATAAAGTGGGTAGAATAAATGCAATTTATTCTAAGCTTCAACGATATCCCTGACTATTTTTCCAGTTCCAAGTTAGTACATTTGCACCACAAGCAGTTTTGAGCTATCTGTTTTCTAGTCAGTCTCTTTTTTTTTTTTCTTGGTTCTGTTTGCTACGTCTTTTAGAGCTCTAAGTTGCTTCAGCCATAGAGTAACTGGTAATTAAAAGGAACTCTCTACTCTCAGAGTTGTTGCCAATGTGGAAATAACTTGTTGGGATAACTGGCAGCTGAAAATTTTTGTTGCTGCTGGAGTGGACTCTTTATAAAAGATAGTGTTTACTTCAAGAAAAAAAAAAAAAAGGACATCTTAAATGATGTCAAAATAGGTTTTTTTAAGGTATATTTTTTTAATCTCTTAAAATATACTGTTTAAACATTGTGTTTCTATTTAATTAGAATTGAAGTTATTTAACTGTGACTGTGCTTCTGAGAAACTAAATTATCAGTTTAAAAAACTAGATAATTGAAAGGTATAAAGGGACAAGGAACTATTAAAAGTCTTGAAAGACAGAATTAGCACTTGAGAAGAAACAATACATGACACCTGAGAACATTGCCAGACCAAGATGGAAAACAGGGAACAGAATGCATAACACCAAGGCAAATGTTATAGTAAGATACCTTATTTTCAAGGGAAAATTTTATCTCTAATGTAAATGTCATCAATGGTTGATTTCATATTAGTTGAAAAACATGTCCAAGATATAGAAGGAAAATATAGAAAGAGTTTAATGCAAGGACTGTTTAGTTCAACAGTTCATAAGAAAAAGTCCTACTGAGACGGTGCCACTAGTTCCTCATAGAATCATAGAATCATAGAATAGTTTGGGTTGGAAGGGACCTTCAAAAGTCACCTAGTCCAACCCCCCCCTGCAAGGAGCAGGGACATCCCTGACTAGATCAGGTTGTTCAGAGCCTCATCCAATCTGGCCTTGAATGTTTCTAGGGATGGGGCACCCACCACCTCTCTGGGCAACCGGGTCCAGTGTTTCACTATCCTCATTGTAAAAAATTTCTTCCTGATGTCTAGTATGAATCTATGTCCCTCCATTTTGAAGCTTGCTCCTTGTCCTATCACAATAGTCTCTGCTAAAGAGTTTGTCTCTATCTCTTTTATAAGCCCTCTTTGAGTACTGGAAGACCTCTATAAGGTCTCCCTGAAGCCTTCTCTTCTCCAGGCTGAACAGTGCCAACTCTCTCAGCTTGTCTTCACAGGAGAGGTGCTCCAGCCCTCTGATCATCTTTGAGACCCAGGTCCAAGATGAACCATTACTGGTAGTGACACATTCTATTGTAAACATCCATAATTTAAAAACTGTATTGGAAGCATGGAAGTTGAATTATTTTTATTCCAAAAAGAGGATCATCACATTGTGAAGGATCATAATTAAATTCACAATTAAGCAGGTGCTTATTTACCTACAAAAGTTCTATAAAAACAATTTTTTTTAAAAACGGAAAAAAAAAACATATTTACTTTGGACAAAATTACTCTACTGAAAATTAATGAAATCTTAGAAGCACAAAAACATTAAAGCATACGGCTTTTGAAAGAAGGCTTTGACAGAGGTGGTTTAAAGTGGAAGAATCATAGAATGGCTAGAGTTGGAAGGGACCTTCAAAGGTCATCTAGTCCAAACCCCCTGCAAGAAGCAGGGACATCCCTGACTAGATCAGGTTGCTCAGAGCCTCATCCAGCCTGTCCTCGAATGTTTCCAGGCATGGGGCATCCACCACCTCTCTGGGCAACCTGTTCCAGTGCTCTACAACTCGCAAATTCTTAGAAAAACAAGACTAGACCTCTCAAGTTGTATTTGGGAGCAACTCTAAAAAAAAGGTACAAAGTGACATTCAAGAATTTTTTTTTTCTCATAAAGGACAAATGTTGATGTTACAAAGTATAGTAGCAATAGTATATATTGCTATTATACTGCTGGCACAATATTGGTATACAAACATGCTAAACATACTGTGGTATAAATAATAATGACAAATTAAAACTGGAAAAAAAATTCTGGTTCAGCAAAAGAAACTAGAAGCAGAAGAAAGAAAAATGGAATGAATAGTATGGTAACAAAGTAGGACAAGAACATTGTAGTTGTATGTATGATGATGTAAAGTATCTGAGTTGATTGGTATGGCATATATGTAATAATTTCATTCTGAGATTTTTTGCAGTCTTTGAGGCAGAATAACAGACTGATCCAAGATCAGAAAATACAACACAAGGAACTTGTAGTAGTAAATCTAACAGAAATTTCAAAAAAGTGAAACAATAAGTAAAGGATTTGATAATCGAAGAAGATTATAGCCATTTTACAACCTGATAAAAGAGAGCCATACTTCAACTAGATTTAGTGATGGATACAAATATATGTTTCTGGGCTTTTCTGTTTTCTGTATCTGTCCCTGTGGTTCATTTACAACCACAAACAAACTTTCTTTTTCAAATTGCATTTTGATCTTTTCCATGCACTTGAATGCTTTGAATGAAGATGATTTTAATCTGATGTATTACCTGAATGGGAATAAATTTAAAGTATCTCTTTTCTTATTATTTAGGCTGTGAAATAAGTAGTTTCATCATAATTTCCATTCACCATAATTTTCTCACAACCTCATAATTACAAGTATCTTAACTGTAGACTCACATTTTCATTCATTTTCAAAAACCTGGGATGCTGCTGAAAGAGGGGAACAGGTTTGGGAGGAGGCACTGCCATATGGAAAACATGTACAGAAAAAAAAAAAAAAGAGCAAACATAGAATAAAGCATATGGAAAAAAAAAGTCTGTGTGGAATAAATCATGTTAGCCTTATGGAAGTTATCTTTGGCCTCTCTTGACTTTTATTTATGTCTTTGACTAGCAACAGCCTACATCTTATCCTTTACCAATAATGAAAGAGAAAAAAATGAATTAAAATGAAGTTACAGGAAAATAAACAAAATGTACCTGAATGGAGAATTTTCAATTTCCTGACAAGATAACCTTCAGATAGAACAGCACAAGAACTTTGGTTCAGGTTATGAATATATTGCCCTTTAAAATGGATTCACTTTTTGAGAACTCTATAAAATATATTACCTGCTGCAGAAGTATATTCTTTCCACCAGTACTAAGTTAATTTTGCATTATGTTTTAGTCCTTCAAATACAAATAATGAAAATATAAGGATAATATTTCATAAATTGAGTGTGAGACTGTAAATTAAAATTCCAACATCAGTTTCATATCCATAAGCATCGTTGCTAAAATAATGGGAAAATCAGATCGTTTATTGCAAATATTTTCAATGTAGCACCTTGGTTTTGCTGTTATTTTATGAAATGATAAAATACACAAATCAATCTAGCATATTTTCTAGTAACAATTTGGAATATTCTTTTGTAAGTAATGAATCAACACATTATATTTTAGATAGTGTAGGGTCTGAATAATCTGGAAGATTATGTATCTAATACTATTTAACTTTGAGAGGACATTATCTAATTCTACTGCACTAACCAAAAGAAATATAAGAAAAATAAACACCATTTATAGGCTACATAAGGACAAATTAGAACTGAAATTTTATGTCAAATAAAATGTTATGTATCAACAGACGTGGGAAAAAAAAATTACTTAAGGTTTTTCTCTTTTTCTTTTATTTTCAAAGAAGTAATAGAAGAAAAATGTGGATATTTAGAATGGAATCACAATGATGTTGTTAACTACAGAGCTCTATTTCAAACACTTTTTCTGTATGGGGATGAACACAGGAAGTTTCAAAATGTACCAGGAAAGACTACATGTCTATCAAGAGAGGTGGGTTAAAAATCACATTTAATTGTAGGTGTTTAAACATGAGTTCTTTGCAGAAGTAGATATTTAAGCTTGTATAGCAGAGCAAATATGTATAGGGTTCAGATGAGAAGATTACTACTAAGTACAGATGATGGAGCAGATAATCTCTTCATCTTATTCTAAGGTGGAAATTTATGTATGATTGTTATTTAATGTAGTTTTCTAGCTTCAGTTGAGATATACACAATATCTACTGAGTTTCCACCTGCATTCTAGAAGTGACTGTCACTGGATCACTGTTGTATTTGCCAGGCTTCCATGGATTTCTTGGATATCTTAAGGCATTTCAGACTGCACTAGATACCTATGTCTAAGAAATTCAATCAAATATCTATTTGGATACTGGCACATAATTTTGAAATCTCCATTTAAATGCCTTCATATATGAACTCATTTCCACCCCAATGCACTTAGGATGACATCATTAACTTGGCAATAGGTTGTAATAAGTTGAAATACACTCTTGGAATAGAAATGAAATTGGCTGATTTCAGACCAAAGGCTAGCTCTGCCACATTTCAAAGTAATTTTCTAAACACCACGTTATTCCAGGTTGATGAATTTCATACTAGCCAAATGTAGAATGTACTTTTTTTTCTTATGATTTTCTGACTGTACAGTTACAGCATAACTACTATAACATTGCAGCTACCACTTAGAATGGCAATCTTTAACACCTGTTTATCTCAGGATGAACATGCTAGTTGTTGCAATGCTAGCTGACAATCTTCTGCCTTAGTTGCATTACATTATAAACAGAAGTCAACAACTAAGTGTAAAGAACACATGCAGTTAAACCTACAGAGATGTGTTTCTCAAGTAGATATATCTTTCCCAGGAAATACCTGCAGAAACATCCACTGAAAATAACTTATGCCCAATGGAACATCAGAAATTTTAACTAGCTTTCAGAACAGTACAATAGGGAAATACTTAAATATCAGGTTATTTAGTTTTAATATTGCAGGCATTATTCTGTATACCAAGACACTCAGGTTGGGTAAAATCACCTTTGAGATCTGAAGCCAAGTTAGGCACATAAAAAAGTGTTTTCAACTGGTATATAATAAATACAATAATTAGTGTTAATTTTTTTAAGGTTGAAGTCACAATAATGAATTAGATGTCTAAGTCTAAGTGAATAGGCAAATGGAAAAATAGGAACATTGAAACTAAATGAGGCATACATCTGAAATTCTGACTGTCATGAAGACTCTGGTAGCCCAGTACAGCCTGGGCAAAGCATATCTGAGTGGTTAGGAATCCACAGGCTTCCTACAGTTGCATGACTAAGTTGTATCTATAGCAACAGATCACTAGGCCAATCTTTTCTTTCAAGAAAAAAGGCAGCAGAAGATATCCTTTGCATAGCGCAAAAGGTTCAACATTCTATCCAGATGATGAGAAACCTTAAATCCAGGGATTTCTTCATTGGACATTTTCCAAATCCACACCTAAGAACTAGGTAACACAGTAAAGGCCCTTTCTTTTCTTTCTTGTCCTTCATTTTCAGTAAGACATACATTCTCATCCACCTTCAACAGGAAAATGAGTTTTTTTCATCTTCCTCCTCCTGACTTTATTTTCCAGGTTGGTGGTAAAATCTTCTTCTAATTCCTCCCCCATTCCCACTCAAATTGGAGAAAATTTTTTTCTGGATAAGTTTTTTTAAGTAAAGATATCACTGTGTGTTTTTAAATAAGCTTAACAATGCCAAAGCTAATCTTTGAAATGAACCTCAGTAGTGCTTATAATAAGCATGTTCTGAAAATATCTACAGATATAGACCACTTGGTGCATAATTATGTACAGTAGCAATTGTCTCACATAACTTCAGATTTCACCAACACAGGCAACTGTGCGTACACTAGACTTCAGGTCCTTATTCAGAGATAAAATTTTAAGGAGAAAAGTAGACCACTCTAGGAATAGAATTGATCTGCTTTAATTTAGAATTCTATTTTTTGAATAAGCTAAATCACTTCCAGAAATGTTATTTTGTTTTTCTCTCACAGACTGTGGTAAAAGCCAAGGAAGAAAATCAATGCCTAAAAAAAAATAAGTATCGTCACTGTAGATGGTTGTGAGCACTAGAGTACTCTGAAGCTCAGCTCATGGAGCCAATACATCTCAGTGAAGTCTTGTAGAGATAATTACCCAGTGTTCTTTGAGAAAGCCCAGAGCACGAGTTACACACCTAACAGTTATGACGTGTGAAAACTCTTCCTTTCTAGAGGGAAAGCTAAAGGCCAAGTTACATAGCCAAAATAGCAATCTCAATTAGCTCTGCATTAAGCCAGCAGAAGCTTGCTTCTGATGACAGGTCACATGAAGACCTGTTTCTCCATATAAGGGTCCAGCTTACCCCTGTTTTTTTTAATCCCAAATGCCACAGAACAAGGGAGTCATACTCACACATTTTGGAGCATGTGCAATAGCCTTATGTGAAAAAAATCTCGGTGTTTTTCCTAGTGAGCATTGCATACATGTATTTTATAAGAAATATTTGAACTGTTCTGTTAATTATGTATCTAAAGTCTACTGAAATTAAGTAAATTCATTTTATATCTTAATTTAATTGAATTTATTTAGTGTTTATCCAAATGTGGAAATATTGAATTCTTACATAATACAGAGCAGCTTTTTAGGTAGAACAAAGTTATATAATAGGGCAGATTTTATTGCTGAACACCAGATATATGGAATAGAAACTAATCTTTGGAACTAAGATTATATTTTATATTATGTAGGTTGGATTCTGAGGGACTGATTTTGAATAATTCTCCTATTGGTATGGGGATATGCAGTTGACAAAAAATATACAAGAAACTGGCATGCTGAGAAAGAGCATCTGTTTCTTGTTCTGTTAAGTATTTCAGAAATTTCTTTATAGAGCAAGAAATATATACGTAAGTGTCCTGGTTTTATCTGGGCGGGGGGCAGGCTGCGGTGACAGCTTCTGTAAGTAGCTGATAGAAGTTGTTTCCCCTTTGTTCAGTGGACTCTGCCAGGCCTACGGTGGACTTGTTGCTGGCCAGGGCCAAGCCAATTAGTACAAGAATGTTCTCTGACAATGCCTCTGTGACAGCATATATAAGAAGGGGAAAAATAGGGGGAAAAAAAAAAAAGGAAAAAGATGTGAAGAAGCTGGAGCAGAGCCAGAAGAGGAGGAGGCGCAAGCCTCACCCTCTGGCCTCCTGCTAGGTGGCTGTCTGGGCCCAACTCGGCCCAGCCTGGCTGCAAGAAGCGGAGAGGAGATGAGATATGAAGGGAACCTGAGAGGCATCTACCTGCCAATTGTGAAGAATTTCTTGTGAGAGGAACTCCTGCAGACGCCAAGGTCAGTGAAGAAGGAGGGGGAGGAGTAATGCTGCTCCTGGCAGAGATTCCCCTGCGGCCCATGGTGAGTGGTGCAGGCCATGGTGAAGCAGGTTGTCCCCCTGCAGCCCATGGAGGTCCACGGAGGAGCAGAGATCCACCTGGAGCCTGTGGAGGACCCGACGCTGGGGCAGGCAGATGACTGAAGGAGGCTGTGGCCCGTGGAGGGCCTGCACTGGGGCAGCCATTCCAGAGGGAATGCACCCCATTGAAAAAATGACCCATGGCAGAGCAGTTCACAAAGGACTGTAGCCTGTGGGAAGGACCCCACACTGGAGCAGGGAAGGAATGTGAGGCGTTCTTCCCCTGACAAGGAAGGAGTGGTGTAAAACAACAAGTGATGAACTGACTGTAACCCCCATTGCCTCTTGGTTGTGCTGCTCAAGGCACTGGGGGGGGTAGGGGCAGGGGAAGGTGGTAGAGATAATGTTAAGCCCAGGAAGAGGGAGCGGTGAGGAGAAGTTATCTTGCTCTCTCATTATCCTGCTGTATTTTTATTAATAAATGAATCGTTTACCCCAGGTTGAATCTATTTTGCCCATAATGGTAAATTTAAGGATCTTTCCCTGTCCTTATCTCAAACCTCAAACCTTTTTTTTCTTATATTATCTCTCCCTATTCCCTTGGAGGATGGGGGTAGTGAGAGAGAGACTGTGTAGTCTGGTCCTCAGTGGGGCTAAACTAGAACATTAAACTCTAAAGGAGATGAATTCCACTGTCCATTACATACCAGTATGTATACCTAAATCTATTCTCATAGTAGAAAGTGGGTTATCAGTTATACATGTCAGCTATTCATGCCCTTAACCTCATAGGTATTCTGAATTTCCCCAAAGGTATGCTAGTTTATATATTTAAAAGACTAAAAGGCGCCACTGTGATCATCTGCTTCGATCAGACATAGAAATTGATCATGGTATTTGTTGTGGTTTAGCTACGGTCAGCAATTGAGTGCCACACAGCTGCTCAATCACTCTCCCACTCCCCAGGGGATGGGGGAGAGAACTGAGAAGAAAAGAACTAAAGAGTTGAGATAAAGGCAGTTTATTAGGATAGCAAAAGAAAATATAATTTTATATATGTATGATAATGATAATAATACTAATAGGAGAAAAAGAAGAAGAATTAAAAAAAAACACCCAAACAAACAAAACCAACTAATTATGCAGCAGCTGACAACCCGATGACCGATACAGCCTGTCCTGAGCAGCAATCATGGAATGAAAAAAAAAACCAACCTGTAAATTATCCCGGAACAATTCCGAACAGTGAGAGAGAGAGAGAAAAAAAAGGCAACTCATCAGCTCACCCCCTCCAAGTTAAGTACTGAGTGTGATGTTTATGGCATGGAATACTCTCTTTGGCCAGTTTGGGTCAATTATTCTGGCTATATCCCTCCTAGCTTCCTGTACCTGCACATTAGCAAAACCTGGGAAGATGAATAGTGACCTTGGTCTCTTTAGCAACAATTAACAACATCAGTGTGTTTATCAACGTTCTCCATGTACGAAATCCAAAACATGTCAGCTACTGAGAATAAAATTAACTCCATCCTATCTGAAACCAGGACAGTATTATAATAAAATAATTAATATTTAACTAGATTCTTCTATTTGTTAGCAATTCTTCCCTTATTCCCAGGAAAAATAAAATCCAAGAAAGCATAATCAGGAATATAATCTAAAAGATTAACCTAGTAATCTTAGAAAGCATATTCAAATATTTCTAGGGCAATTGAAACTTGTTTAGATTGTTTCTTTGCCTCAGAAAAGCATTATTTCCGTGATGATTTCTTGGGTTTCAAAGATATTCAGCACTGACTTTGTTTAAAAATTAGCTTGTTTACTATTTCAAACTCCCGAACCATTTAGTTCATCTTAATGTAGTAATATCTGAACTAGATCTCATATCTTTTTTTAAATCATGTGTCTCTAGATTGTGACAAGGTAATGACTCGTTCCAAAGTAAATTGAGTTCAAAGAGTGTCTTACCACAGTGTGCGTCACACAATGAAAGTTAACGTTCCTGAATCTTCCCTCACATATCAAGAGGTGGTCTTGAAATATGATAGAGTGCTTCTGAGATGCTTCCACACTTGAATATAACTTACCATATTGGTTATGTCAATATAGCCAATGTGAAAGCTGAAAAATACATCGCAGAGTTTCCAAGAAGTTTACTTTGTGACATCTGGGAGTGACTGGGATTTCTGATAGTTTGATTATATCTGGGACACTTCCCAAAAGTCATTGAAAAAAGTTTAAAAAGGGAATTTTCATTTTTAATTATTTCCTTTTGAGAACAGATAGCATTGAAATGATATGAATTTGCTAATGATCTTTAGAAGTAACAAGTAGGATTCATGAGACTGAGAACTGAGTTCTGCAAATAATTTATAGTAATACAGGCTCCACTTTTTTTTTTGTCTTAATTTGATTTGTTACAGGTCAGCCTCTTTTCTGATTGTTTTGGACTATTTTTGGACTTGATTTTAAAGATTCTAATGTAAAAATACAATGCTAGGAACTAGTGATATCAGTGTAATTGGCACTCGAATTCTCCCAAAACTCTAGAAATTAACAACTTGAATTCAGAATTCTTAACTGGGATTGATTTTCAAAGGGTTTGAACTTACACTGTTTTTATAATACAAAAAAAAAAAAGTAACTGTAAATCCTCAACAGCACTGTTTAGAAGCAAACTTCTCTAACCTTTGCTATATCCATTTTTACTTCCTATTGTTCTTCTCTTGCCCTGTTCATGTTAATGTTGTTTCTTCCAGTTTCCTCTGTAGCAGACAAAACTAGAACAGTTTTGATTCATGATATATTAAGTCATATCTTGATGTGTTTTTGCTCAGTTTTCTGTTAATGTACATCTACAGTAAGCTATTGGTCTCAGGACAGCTAAAGGTGCAGAATTCAAACAATGGAAAGACAGCAGAAGCTTAACGATATTTTTTTTTTGTTGTTCTAAATTTCTGACATTGTGTTATTCTGTACATCTGGGATAACTTAGAGAATTGACAAAGAGTTTCATGGGGAATCTGAAGATTGATTGCATAGCCAGCCCTGACAGACTCTATTCAATACCCAGAAAGAAATTTAATGACAATGCAAGAAAAGTGTGTTTTATTTCACTGTGTAAATATGCTGTAATGCCAGAACCCAACACTTTGTTGAACATCAGAAAAGGTAGATTAAATAAACTCTATGACCTCTGCTAATGCTTTCTATAGTAGCAGCAGAGGAATGGAAAGAAAATATTAACTGAAATTTGAAGCCAAGAACAGTTACTGAGAAACAAATTGAGCAGTGTTTTAATTGATTTTGGTAATCATCTCCCTGTTTACTTAAGCCACTTGATTATTTTATCAATCTTGTACGTGACAGCAGGTGAAGCTGAAGAATGCTTTTTGTGACCTCTTAATTATGAATTTGTTGTTGCAAGTCTCTAAAGCACTATATGATTCATTTATAAGGGTAAGCAACCACTTGTCGTTGATCCGTTAAACATGACAATATTTTGAAGTACAATTAATACACATACAATTGCAAAACACACCTCCCCCCGCCCTCCGCCCCAGCCCTCCAAACAAAAAGAAAATCACTGACAAAACTATCCACAAAAACTGGAATGGAAGCTGTGACTCAGGTTATAGGAATTTGCTTCATTCTTTGTGATACTTTGATACTTGCATTGTCCAAAGGTAGTTGAACTTCTAAAGTAAATAGAGAAATTTAAATTTGTATAACAGGACCATCCGTTGAGGTTTTGAAGTTTGCTGTCCTTACTAGCTCCACTGTCATTTACTTGATGGCAACAGAAGAACATTTAGTCTTTTTGGACACGTATGTGTTAGATACTAACTTGCAAGTCATAGGGGGTTTGGTCCCCTTTTTCCATTTCTCAATGCTTTAATGGAAAGATTGTGTCTCTGCTCTGCTGCTACTGAGCTGCCATCACTCTGATAATGTATTCTAGTCTTACAAGACTATTATTTCACAGATTATGTAAAGTTGTGTAAAAAAAAAACCAAAACCCTTTCAGCAAGTCCTTTGGCACCCGTAAGCATAAATCTTGATATGAAGGAAATCTCCGTTGTCATTGTATGACCAAAAGGCCACTAAATAGTATAAACTGTAGATACAGCTTGATATCAGTCAGCTTCTGCTCTCATTCTATACCCAAATTCACATGTAGCTCAAAATAAAAATACCCATTTCAAATGCTCTTTTTATTTTCCTGGTTCTAGTTCACCAGTTGATTCTCATTCCACCACAGTAATTTCTACTTCCATGCTTACAGCACTTCAATTTTCTTTCTTAAATTGGAAAAGAATTCTGTATTTTCAAAAACAGTAAAGAGAAGAGCTACAGGTTTGGTCATCAGCAAACTGGGCATGAAGTCAGTCTGTTTCAGCAGTAGTTAATACAGACCCAGAAATCAGTCTACATATAAATTTTAGTATTTAGAAGTGGATATTTCTCAAGTGGCTTTACTTCCTTTTGGGTGGACAAGGAACCAAACTAACAGCAAACCCTGGGAAACATCGTGTGCAGGTGGGTACTTAGGTGACTAGATCTGATGACTGAATGGGGTACTAGTATTGTGATGACGATGCCTGTTCCAAGTCTGAGAACAGCAGCTACCCATCACTTCCTACTAGAATTTGCCTGTTGAAGTGTTAGGGGAAAAAAATTCTGTAAGCTTTGCTTGTTATCTGACATTCTTTCCAATTTGCAGCTACCTAAATTATTTGGAACTATTCAGCATATTTCCAAGATAATTTTTCCCCTTTCAGAAAGCACAGCAAAGAACAAAAAGCTACATCAAATGTTCAAGATGTGGTCTGGTGCTTTTGAAACAGGTCAGTGCTGGGGGGGCGGGGGCAGCGGTTGTGATTTTCAGCTGCACAATCCAAAACCAAGAGTGTTAAATAGTTTTGTATGACAAGACTAATTGTCACTATTTTGATGAAGCAAAAATTTATAGTGCTTATTTGCAGAGTAGATGGAAAGTAAAGAAAGCTACAAACATTTCTTCTTGGACTTATTAAGAGAAAGCTAATAAAGATATTATTCCCAAACTTAGAGTAACTCCACAATTAATATAAATAAATAAGCAGGATTCATTGGTTTGTCGTGATTCACCAGTCCTTATATGTCACATAGTAATTTCGAGTAGGCAGCAAATGATACTTGCCATTTCAGGAGATTAAAATTTCTACCCCACTGCCTCTCAAAATCCACTAACCCATTTTGAAAAATTAGTTTCATTCTGTTATGTAGTAAACTAGCAACAATATCAAGCATCTCGGCTGAGATCTCAGCTCAATGAGACCATTTTCTAACTTTTTTTTTTGAAAAACATACTGATGATGGACATATGAAATCTTCATATTTGTGCACGTCAAACATTAGAAGTTACTCATTATGATTAAAAAATACCGTGAACTGGAGTACCATCAAGCACTAAGATATTTACTTTGTGTTTGAATTTGCTTTGGTATTCTCTCTTTTGGATGGAACATACCACAAAAGGCGATCTACCATTTTCTTAAGGATTCAGGGTATCCACTTTCTCCTCATCTTGCCTTCATTAGAAAGTCTATCAAATTAACTGTTACATGTATGGTAGATTATTTTTTTAGGAGTAAGATACATTTGTTCATTAGATAGAAATAACTATAAATTTTAGAAAGCTTAAATGTGCATATGCAATGATGAGACAGTTTCAATGTTGCTCCTCATGTTTTACAGGTTTCCCATGATATATATTTCTTTTAAGTCCTCAAGGATACTTTCAGTGGCAAAAATCTTCAGCAAATCAGAAGAAACTCTCCAAAGATTTCTGTGTCAGCATGTTTCAGTAATAACATTATTGTGATTATTTCCTATTATGTTTAACCATGAAGATCAAAATCTATTTTAGAATATATGACCAGGACCGAACTGTATGAAATTGGTAAAGAATAACTAGCACCCAAATTTACTTAAAAATTCAATGTAAGACACATAATAGTAAGAAAGAGAGAAGGCATGGAGATAAAAACTACACAATGCTGTATGTACACAAAATACTGATCTGCACAACGGCATACAAAGATCGCTTAACCATCAGCATAGTCATCATAACAATGATAAAGTGGCCTGAACAGTTACCAAAGGCTTCTGGTAGCTTGCTGATAGTGGAAAATATATACTTGTGAGCCTTCACTGAGCCCTAAAGTCACAAAAGGATAGTGCAAAAAAACCCCCTAAACACATTGATTTGCCTGTTAGGAAGATAAAGGTGATAGAAACTAGTGCAATGGAACAAATAGATCTATCCATCACCTTGTTAAAATGAGTAAGAGATCATAGCAACTTCTGAAGTAGTTTATACTTGATGTGATGGAGGAGGAGAGGCTGCCAAGATGACAGTGAGATATAGAGTAATGACACATATTTTGAGGGTTATAAAAGACCTGTTGTGCTTACCACAGACCTTAAATGCTAGTCTGAACTCTGGATTCCACTGAAAATTTGTACTATATTCAGACTATTAAAAACTCAGCCAAAGGTTATTATACTCATTTAACCCATATCTTGAAATCCAAGAAATATAGCTTCCTAGAGGAGTCTGACGGACCTGCATGATCCAATATAATCTCAGCAAATCTTATCCTTCTCCTGATTTTTAATTTCCAATACTTTCTCAGGATGAGTTCTCTCATACCCTTTCCCATTGCCTATGCCTTCAGCTCACGCACAACAGGAGCAGAACAAAATCCACATATCGCACACACATATATATATGTATACATACATCATGTCTGTGTATATATATATATGTGTGTATGTATGTGTGTCTCTATACATATCTCTCTGTCAGAGAAGGGGAAGAGCATCTTCGGTCATAGGATTGTCAAACTGGTGAAGAAGAATTTAGACTAAAGTTGGTGGGGAAGGGAGCCTGAATACATCCCACTCCTACCAGTTTGATGCCAGATCCAGCAACAGATGCCCAGAGCCTGGAAAAGGATCACAGGTCAGCAGGAGAGCACTTGAAAAGCAGCACAAAGGAATTCCAGCAACTCCAGTCAGCAAGTCAGCTTCATCAGGGGCCCAGCTTAAATGCCTTTATGGAAATGCATATAGCATGAGCAATAAACAAGAGGAGTTAGAGACATGAGCACGCCTGCAGGGCTATGATTTTATTGGCATCATGGACACGTGGTGGGATGGCTCCTGTAACTGGAGCATTGGAATGTAAGGCTACAGGCTCTTTAGGAAGGACAGGCAGGGTAAACAAGGAGGGAGTGTTGTCCTCTGTGACAATGACCAACTGGAATGCATGGAGCTCTGCCAGTGGATGAAAGAGGAGCTGATCGAGAGGTTATGGGTCAAGATTAATAGGAGGGCAAGGATAGGTAACCTTATAGTAAGGGTCTGCTACAGGCCACCCGACCAGGAAGACCCAGTGGATGAGGCCCTCTGTAGAAAGAAAAGAGTAGTTTCACATTCACAAGTCCTTGTCATCATGGAGGACTTCAACCCCTCCAGTATCTGCTGGAAGAACAAAACAGCAGGGTTTAAGCAATCCAGGAGGTTCCTGGAATGCATTGTTGATAACTTCTTTCTCCAAATGACAGAGAAGCCAACAAGGAGAGGTGCTATGCTAGATCTTGTACTCACCAACAAGGACAGGCTGGTGGGGAATGTGAAGCTCAAGGGCAACCTTGGCTGCAGTGACCATGAAATGGTGGAGTTCAAGATCCTTAGAGCAGCAAGCAAACAGCAAGCTCACTACTCTGGACTTCAGGACAGTGGACTTAGGCCTCTTGAGGGATCTGATTGGCAGAGTAATATGGAATAAAGCCTTGGAGGATAGACAGGCCCAAGAAAGCTGGTTAACATTCAAGGATCGCCTCCTCCAAGCTCGGGAGCAATGCATCCAAACAAAGAGGAAGTCAGGCAAAAACACCAGGAGGCTTACATGGAAGAACAAGGAGCTCCTGGACAAACTCCAGCATGAAAAAGGAAGTCTACAGAGGGTGGAAGCAAGGACAGGTAGCCTGGGATGAATTCAGAGAAATTGTCTGAGCAGCCAGGGATTAGCTTACGAAAGCCAAAGCCCTGACATAATTAAATCTGGTCAGGGATATCAATGGCAACAAGAAAAGCTTCTATGGGTACTTCAGGAATAAAAGGAAGATTAGGGAAAATGTGGGTTTTCTCTGGAAAGAAACGGTAGACCTGGTTACCCAGGAGATGGAGAAGGCTGAGGTACAGAAAAACTTTTTTGCTTCAGTCTCTACTGGCAAGTGCTCTAGCCACATCATGCAAATTGCAGAATGCAAGGGCACTAAGTACTGCCCATCTTCTAATGAGCATTTTCAAACCCCAGAGGCTATCATTTAACTTTCTTCCAGCTCCCATTTCATATTTTTCAGACTGATACTTGTTCATGTTCTTAAGCTATGATTATGCAGTAAACAGGAATAATGAGGAGCTCAACTCTTCCAAACCCAGAATGCAGAACAAGAGAAATTTTTCCCTGCGCCCCTGTGATCTAACATTTTGCACAGTCTTTGTTTTAATTTGAGAACTGTACTTTTTAGTCTCAGAGGTCAATTATGTTGCTCATTTCCTTTTTTTTTTTTTTTTTAGGCAAGTGTGTTTAATAATCCCCTTTGATTATCTGAGCTCTGCTTTTCGTTAAACTATCTTCTGTTACAGAGATAGGTTATGACTGATGCTTTATGCTACAGAAGGCCAAAATAGTTTTGTTGAGTCTATAAGGCGCAGAAGAGCGATGTCTGTAGCCATTACTCCTTTCCAGCTGTCCTGTGTTCTTGATATGTTTGTGAGTCATGTTGAAGTCTCGGAAGTGCTTGGTGTCTTCAGTCAGTTAAATAAAGTGCTGTTGGTGTCCAGGTGTTACATTTCTTTTTCACTAGAGGAAACAGTTAGCTGATCCTGTTAGCATGATCGAGTAGTACATCTTTCTGTCGAGACAGAAGTTAAAAGGGCAATCAAGTGGAGACAGAAAAAAAAAGAAAATAAAAACCCCAGTGAACTTTATCTGATACATTAAAACTAACCTAATTTTCACAAGGACAGTTTATCTCATTTACTGGAAAAAAAAAGAAATAGTTATTTTAATATGAGTCTGTCTCTAACTTTGCTGCTTTTTGTTTTCTCTTTCTCCTATGTCTATCTAAACCTATAAAGTCTTTATATTCTTAAACAAACCTGCTGCTTTTGGTTACTATTGGTTCAAACATCAAGTAGTTTGTTCTTTTTCATTTAGTTACTATGTGTTTATCTTATGTGATTGGCATGGAACACTTTTCTTCAGTTAAACACAAATTTTAAAAATTTGTCAAATGTCAACATGAATATTTCTCAATGTATTTCTTCACTTACAGGCAAGACATTAATATATTTATGTGATTTAAATGCACATACACACACAAACAGAGTTCCTTCACTAAGATAAAGTTATAAAAATGTACTAATAAGGATTAATAATTAATAAGGAACATTCTTTTCCTGCCTTTCACTCAATTACTCACACTTATTAAGAAGTTTATTTGAGAGACATAATGCTGATCTTCTCCAAATCCCTACTTTAATAGCTTAAGTGAAATATACATTATAGTTTTTTACAGACAGACAGTATTCTCCAGTTTTCTTAACTGACCTAATAGGGGCTTGAATGCTGTAAAACTACTGAGTTTGATGGGATTGGGGAGGGACAACTTTATTGTATCAACATTTTTTGCACACAATTGTGTAAGATGTTTAAGGTTTCAAGTACACTTGTAAAGATTTAGAGCACTAGATATAGCTTTCTTTTTAACTTCTGTGTTTTTTTGAGAATATTTTTCCAGCTGGACATCTTGCAAAAAAAAATAAATACATGTAATAAGTAAATGCTTACATACTCTCTTCAGTAATTAAGACTAACTTTAAAAATATATTTATACTCCTCTTCAAGTGCTTTCTTTATTCATTCTCCGTATGAGCTATAAGTCTTCACTCTCCTTATAATCAAAAGAATGAAGCAGTTAATTCCACAGTACAAGTGATTTCTAACTAACATCCTAAAAAAGCCCTGTTAAATATCTTATTTTTCTCCTCTCCCTGAAAAGACTAGATTTCTGTCTCAGACATAGACACATTTATGCTGTGGCCTTCTAAAGGAAGGCAAAATCAATCCCACTTCAAATTTTTACAAAAGTCACTGGAAAATGTACAGCATCGAGCTTAGGATGTTCAGATAATAGATTTGACAACTACCATTTCTAATTTCTTTCTTTTATTAAGACTAAAATGATGTGTAGGCTTTGTCATATGTGTGATCCCATAAATCAGCAAGAGATGAAAATGATTTATTGCTATTATCTTTGTCTAATAATGATCTGCAAATAGTCAGCATCATGGATTTGAAATTGATAAAATTAAGAAGAGGATAATTAGATATAGTATTTTGATAAGTACTGTGTCTGCACAGATTTTGGAGTTTTTTCTAGCTGCCATATAAAATATCAATGGAAATGTGGCTGTGTAATTTTGTAAGTGA
>WHYT01016995.1:184443-209741 GCA_009806455.1 Tetrax tetrax
ATATATTTGTTTTGTTTGGTGCATACCCTGCAAAAAAAAAACCTGCCTAAATACAACTTGCCATAAGTAGAGTGTGAGACTGTAGCTTATCGACTCTTGGATATTAATATGCTTGAGCAGCCCTTGGAATAGTGTAAATCTTGCACAGTTAAGCAGAAAAGTGTTACCATTTGTCTTCAGTAGAGACTGTGAATAGATGCTTTGCATAACCTTTTGGTATTAGGCTAAGAGATTGCTGGAAATAATGGACCTCAAAACTAACTAACTATAGTTAAGCATAGCTATATGAATGGTGTCTTCCAAATTAACTAATTTGGTTAATTGGTTAACTTCCAAATTAATGAATTCAATTATATCTGAAAATTAGAAGCAAGTCAATCCCATAAACATTTAACTCTTTAAAATGAAGGTGTCTAACTTAAGCTAGTGTCACAGAATTTTTCTATGTTTAGTAATACAAGCTTTCTAACTAAAAAATAATGAATTATTGTAAGATAGGTGAGTAAGACTACATTTATACCTGCAGACATAGGACTGCTCTAGCATTCCTGGATCCAAGTATGCATACTGGATATATATCAGCATTTTTCTCCATTCCATTCTCCGCTTATACTTACATACATAGTATATTCTGTTTATATAACAGAAACTAAACTTTACCTAAAAGCTAACTTTTAAAAGGAACAACGGGTATAAATTTGTGTCCTCAACTTTTAATGAAAAAGGCCTACGAGACTTGAATTGGTGTAATAATTCTGACAGGAAAAGAAGTATTTTTTTTTTTTTCTCTAAAATATCCTGATTGTTTTAATATTCTATCAGACCTAATCAGCATGAATTGAATATGCTTTATAAATAGTGAATCATTAAATATTAATATATATTTTAGTATATCTGTTGCATATAATACATATTAAAGTAAATTTTTAAATTACATGCATAAATACTATAAGATTGTATTGGGAATAGATATAAACAGAAGAATAGAACATACTGAATGCTAGTTTCAGACCAGTTTTAGGCAGATTGCTCACTTGCAGAACAGTAAAAGTGAGATTCATTTTATCTTATTTTAGTTACGTAAAGTTATGCTAAATTTCTCGTGAGTTAAGGAAATCCTGCACTAATCTTCTCATCATTTTTGTATCTGTCTAGTATCAACAGCTAAGTACAGCGCGATAAATACCACAACAAAATCTATGGGAAATGACTAAACTTAAAAAGAAATTCAATCGTATTTACTATTATTTATACTACTTGGAATCACATTTAAAAATAAAACTTTAATCTTTCAGGGCAAAGAAATACTTTTATATGTCATATGATATAAAAACTGTGAAATATGTGAAGCCAAATAGCTAAAAATAATTTCATAATAAGGCATTGAGTAACATAGACTTTTATGTATCTAAAATATATATGCAAAAATATACTTATCCTCAGTCATGTGTGTGGAGTTAGTCTTATCTAAGTTTAGTAATCTAAAAGGTGGACATCTTCCCAACACGAGTTGCTCAGACTTCATTAATTGGCTAACAGAAATATCAACTTCTTAAATGTGATTCATCAAACATGGGATATATGATGTTAGTTGAATAGGAAGCTGTACATGAGGCTCCTCAGCTCCTGTATGGTTTCACTCTCAGTAGGCAACTTCTCACGTTCTCATTTTGTTCCCATTTGCTGTGAATGCTTCATTCTTGGCACTCTCCCTTCTGTGCTGTGCTCCTCTTCCTCCTGCACTATGCTTATCAGAAAATGTATCTGTAAGGATTCCCTGGTGAGAATAAAAGGATTCAATAGCTATCTTTAAGATCTGTCTTTTGGTACAGGAAGCCAGGAAAAAAAGTTTTCAAGCCTAAAGGATTATAGCAATGTCTAGGTCTAGACATTCGGATTAGAAATATGGACTCATCCTTCCTGTGCTGGATGTTGCTGTAATTGAAGTTGAAGTTAAAAAAAAAAAAAAAAAAAAAAGTAAACATGAAATTAAATTAAAATTCTCATTGAATTTAGTGGGAGAAGATCAAATCCTTTGCATGCTCCTGGTCTTGCATATCTACAGCTCTGAAATGGCATAGGGGCCAGTAATTTTGTAATTTTTTTCATCTTAAAAAAAAAAAAAGCTCCTTTTGTGCTTTTGATGGCTGACTAAATCACTAGATATAGTTTGAATGTCTCTTCTTGTTACGGGACATTGAATGGGGGGAAAAAAAAATAACACCAATCTCAAACAGCTAATTTTCGTAGGAATCTTAATAGTGATCATATCAAAGCGACCTTGATGGAGTTAGCTAATACATTAGCCTGCGTAGTCATAGAGTTCTGAGCTTCTGTTAGAAGTGGTATGCTAAATAAAGTAGCACTAATTATTTTGATGATTGCTTTCTTTGTGTCTGAACCAGTCTTCACTCTGTATTTGTCAGAATGGACAATCTCTAGAAGAGTCACCTATGACAACCTCCAACTTGAGATCATATACTATAACCTATGATCACTACTAGGAAGATTACACAATTGTGGCTGTAAGCTATCTTGGCTTTTTTCTGCCTTGTCTTCAGGATCTTTTAGTTCTAACAAAGAAAAAAATTATCACTTTAACTACATTTTAACATACATGACAACGAAAAGCTACTTGGTTTTAAAAAAAAAAAGTGCTAAGATTTTCCTATCAACAATCTAGCATGCCCTCTAAAAGGGGCATGCCTTTTATTATAAAATCATAAGATCATATGAAAATTCAGGATGAACAGGTCTTTAGGAAGTTCAAGTCCAATCCCCTGTTCAAAGCAAGGCCAAATGTGAAATCAAGCCAAGTTGCTCAAATTGTACCCATTTCAGTTTGGAAAAACTGTGAGGATGGAGGTGGAAAAGGCTGTCTGGGCAATCTGTTCCACTGAGTAACTGTCCAAATGGGGAATATTTTCTTCTTATATCCAGTTGAGTCTGTCTTGTTTTAACTGAATGTCACTCTTGCTGTCCCATCCAGTAACTGAATCAAAAAGTTATGCCTGAAGCTGTACAGAAATCTTGGCAGGTTGCATTTCACTTTTATATTTTTTTTCTTTCCAGCAACTGGCAGGGGGTTAAAATGCCCCATAAGAATGAGGATCTGTGATCCAGAGGCTTCCTCAGGTTATAGAGAGATTTCATCCACTTCCTTGCCTGTAATCAGGCAGTCTATAATAAGCTCCCACCACAATGCCACCCACAATAGCCTCTTCTCTAATCCTTATCCACAAACTCTCAACCAGCCTGTTGTCTACTTCATACAAGATCTCTGTATATTGTAGCTGCTTCTTCACATAAATGTCAAACCCCCTTATTCCAATCACCATACATCCTTTGCTTTCCACGATACTGAACTTTTCCTTACTTAACTGGGCATTGTGATGTCCCTCCTCCATGGTCCTTAGTTTAAAGCTCTCCTCACAAGGCTGGCTCGCCTGTTGGCAAAGATGTTCCTGTCCCACTTAGATGGACATCATCTCTTCTTCAGTAGTCCTCAATCCTCAAAGAAGACATCATGGTGCTAAAAGACAAATCCCTCTTGACAACACTAGCTGTACAGCTAGATAACAAACTGCAGCATCTACCCTCTCCCACTCAAATCTTTCCGTTCAGCAACAGGACTGGCAAGAAACTAGCTGAATGCCTGGGCCCTTCAGTAACAGTTTAATCACTTTTGATGCTCTCAAGGTCTCTTGTGGCAATGTTGTTGGTGCTTACATGGGTAAAGAGCATGCGGTAGCTCTCTGATATGCTAGAGTCAACTGTTCTAGCTGGTGTTGAGGACCATGCTACATGTTGCATCACCAAAATTCCTGTACAGTCTTCAGTAAAGATTGTGAGGACCTTTGATCCAACTGCTGCAATCATGTTAGCTGTCTCTACCATCCTTTGATCTCTGTTTGCTGCACTATGTTGCTATATATCCACTAAGAAGTGACCAGGATTTACCAGCAATGTTGTTGTTTTGATTTTGGTTTTGTTTTTTTTAATCCATGTTTTCAATCTCAACTGACAGGAATGAACTACCAGCTGTTGCCAAAGAAGCATAATAGCAGAATGAATCCTGTGTTGATCTTCCTTGGCTGTTTTTCAGTCAGGCTACACTGAAAAATGGCCAAGGTTCCACTACACCCCGCTGTCAGAGAATATGGCTATATTAATTAAATATTTTTTTCTGATTTTGCTCACGTGAACATTTTGAGCATACACAAACACATATACACGCAAATACACACACACACTCACACACACACAAATACATTCACACACTGCCTGCCGGAAGCAAGATGCACTACCCGTCATCATCAGTTATGTTCCTCAATGCAGACCCATTCCCAGATTCCCCTTTTCTTCTTTTTTTTTCCACGTGAACAACCCCAACGGTTCCACATACAACATTCTTGTATCCTCAACTTTCTGCCAGTTAGACTGTAGTCTAATTTTCCATCCCAATCCAGGAAGAACTTATTGACTCTTTCCTTGTGTACCCATTTGTCCTTCTGTGTGAACTACCTTCAGCAAGTACACTCTTCCTTCACTCTCCAAGCTCCCAGGAAACTCTTATCTCCCTTTGATCTCTTTACTTGCCTTTGACCATGTCCATCAGCACAGAAGTAAATCCAAGAGAGTAAATACAGTCATATTCATGCGAAAAACTATAAATCTTTCCCCTCAAAGTTCATGATAAAGCCACAGGTTCATATTTCTCCATTCTGGGGTAGGGAAGGAAGAAGGGAAAAAAAAAGAAAGAAAGAAAAAAACCAAGAAAAAAAAAAAAAAGAGGAGGAGGGAATTAAGTACATATATTCACCAAGAACAGAATAGAAACACCGAGTAGAAACATTTCGTTGACATTTGTGTTTCATAGGAAATGTAAAAGGCTCAGTTCAGTCAGCTATAGTATGAGTACAGTGGCATGAAGTATGATTACAATAGTGTGGCACGACAAATTGTATATTATATTGTATATGTTTTTGGGCTTCCCTGGATTTGATTAACTTTTTCTAGTTTTCTACAACATGAACTTTTGTCACAGCTGAAAGATTTGTTGCAAATTATTAGATGTTTGTAGTGTTGATCATCTGTCTCTCCTTTCTGGAGTTCTTCACTGACTGTGAGGAAGATCCCTTGCATCACATCAAATAGATCTACATCCAAAATCTCTTATTCTGAGACACACAGTGACTTGCACCTGCAGTAGTGTGGACAGCAAACAAGTGTTGATATTCTGAAGAGTTTAGCATGCTTTGTGACTTGGACATATGCTATTAAATACAAGTTTTGTAGTAAAATGTTATTACTGCAAGACCAATGTAAATATAAAGCAGACTGCAATACGCCACTTTTTCTTAATGTTTGCAATTATCTTAATACAATAAGAGTAAATATAATAAAAATGTTTAAGATGGCATTTTAGACAATTGATTTTAAAGGATTACAGTACATTAACAAGTGATGAAAATGTAAAATATTGCAAATCAATATTTTATAGAGATTTTAGGAGTCTTAGACATAATCATACTTCGATAACTGATGTTATAATATAAGATAAGACCAGGAGATGGCATTTTACGGTAAATCCAAAACTTCCTAAGAGAGCTAACCTTTTTTTTGTAGTTCAAGTTCTATTCATGCTATCCTTTTAAGTCTTGTAATTAAGTAGTCATTCCCAGAAGCTGTGCCTTTTTAGGGCAGCACCTTTGAGAACGTTTTTATAGAAGCTAGCAGATCAGCATTTTCAGCCTAAAAAAAAAATGCCGTTTCCAGAATTACAGAGAGCATCATTTACAGGAATTGTAAAAGAAAGGTACAGCTTTGTTCCCTCATGTGGACAAACTCCCAGCTACCAGAATTACCAATATACTGCCTAGATAACCTAAAATTAATTAATGTCTTTGGATGAATCAGAACTTAGTATATAACACAAGCACTGGATTCACCTTTGGAAAAAAACAAAAAGTTGCTGCCTAAAAAAGCCATATACAAGCAATATATCTTTAAATTTGTAGCTGCCAAATTAATTATCCAAATTGCCATTACAGAAAAGTTCATAAAAGCTTTCTAGTTAGATTTATTCTTGGGTTTCTTTCTTGTGTTTGTCAACAGAATGATGGTGATGCTGATTAGTGTAAAGCTAAGTTTTTCTTTTTATTTTTAAAGCATTTGAAAAGATACAGTTCTTTATATATTCATATGTTTTTGTGCACATATCTGTGTAACTCTCAGATAGGGATACAACTCTGATCTCAATTAGAGAGCTGAGGAAGAGGCTGTAACTGAACGATGACTCACATTTCCATACAGAGTAGATGAAGTATGTCCTAAATACAGATTACACAAAAACACAATTCTTTTGTGTACAAAATGGAGTGGGAAGGGAATGATGACTCATCTTATAGATACCAAAGACCTATACTGCATAACCACTGGTGCCACCTGGCCACCAGAAATAGAAGTTGTCTGTTGTCATTACAGTGAAACAAGGAGGTAGTGGAAAAGGAGACAAAAACTAATGGAAGAGAGACATTAAATATCGACAGAAACATTAAGTGCAGGGAACCATATTTCTTTGAAAAAGTTGTCCAGGAAAGATTTCTCTGCATAATGTCACTGTTAATTTCAAGCTTTTCCTATGGTTCATGCTCAAGAATACTAGATGACAGAAGAAAAAAAAAAATGCCATGGAGACAGACTAAGGAAGCTGAGGGGAAAATGGTTTTAAATGCAATCTATCTTTGAAGCACTTATCTTTGAACTGATCTCTCTGGACCTATTCTTCTCATTAGGCAGAAGTAGAGATGGCTAAGCAGCAGCACTCATTAAAGGAGCAACAGATTCCTCAGGGCTATAGAATCAAGCCTGAAGTAAAAAATGTCTTAATCATCTCTTTTCATCTCTGTATTTCACTCTGTCTTCCTTGCTTGCTCTCCCTTCACCTATCACAGCTACACAATTACCAGGTGAAAAGTTTCTAAATCCTGTTTTGAAAAACTTAACACCATATATTTTTTAAACAGTGGAAGCCTTACATTTATGCAACCTTTTTGACACTTTAGGTGGAAGGATAACAGAAACACCAAAAAGGTATGCAGTATGTATTTAAATGCTAGATATATTTCATGCTGATTGTGTCTACATTGCAAGGTAAGGGATGTGACCTTCTATTCCCTAAGTGCTTAACTACATCCTGGCCTTGCACTAGGAATAGGTCTGAGTTCTTACTCATGTACCTCTGAAAGAAAAGAATCCTGATAGCTGGTTAGGAAGAGACCACAATAACTGTAATAGGTATCCTGGTCTGGATATGTAAGAAGGGGACATCAGTGTGTGATTCCCAGGGTATAACCAACCTGCAGCTAGGACACAGCAAAGATACACACATCTTTATAGAACCGTGCAAACCTAGGTCAAACAGCGTCTTTGACTTCTATCATCTCTGCTTAAGAGGGCTGGTGAATTCAACACTCTCTTCCCAATGTTTCATAGGTAGGAGACAAAAGGGGAGAGAAGCCTAACTGATTTATGGAAATCAGTTTTTCAGTGTGCCAGATAGCATGGCTTCACACGTATAAAGCAAGTACTAAAGTCCACAGGACTACCACAAAAAAACATAGAATCACAGAATAGTTAGGGTTGGAAGGGAACTTTAAAGGTCATCTAGTCCAACCACCCTGCAAGGAGCAGGGACATCTCCAACTAGACCATGCTGCTCAGAGCCTAGTAGAACCTGGCCTTGAATGTTTCCAGGGATGGGACATCTACCACCACTCTGGGCAACCACCCTCATTGTAAAAAATTTCTTTCTTATATCCAGTCTGAATCTACCACACTCTAGTTTAAAACCATTAACACTTGTCCTATTACAACAGGCCATGCTAAAGAATTTTTCCCCATTTTTCTTATAAGCCCTGTACTATTTTGGAAAGGTCCTTCAAAATAAATATAGGAAATTCCTAACCAGGTTCTCTTCCTCTGGACAATTTGAAGAGGTATCATGAAATAGGCCCCCTTTAGGTACTGGAAGGCCACTATAAGGTCTCCCTGGACCCTTCTCTTCTCCAGACTGAACAGCCCCAACTCTCTCAGCCTGTCCTCATAGGAAAGGTACTCCAGCCCTCTGATCATCTTCATGGCCCTCCTCTGGACTCTCCAACTGGTCCATGTCCTTCTTATGCTGGGGGTTCCAGAGCTGGATGCAAGACTCCATGTGGGATCTCACAAGAGCAGAATAGAGGGGGAGAAACTCAAACTGCTGTCCACACTTCTTTTGATGCAGCCCAGGATATGGTTGGCCTTCTGGGGTGCATGCGTGCATTGTCGGCTCATGTTGAGCTTCTCATCTGACACCACAACCAAGTCTTTCTCCTCAGGGCTGCTGTCAATCTGTTCTCCGCCCAACCTGTATTTGTGCCTGGGATTGCCCCAAACATGTGCAGGACATTACACTTGACTTGGTTGAATTTCATGAGGTTTGCATGGGCCCTCTCCAGCCTGTCCAGGTCCCTCTCGATGGCATCCAGTGTGTTGACTGCACCATGCAGCTTGGTGTCATCAGCGAACTTGCTGAGAGTGCACTCTATGCCACTGTCTATGCCACTGACAAAGGTTTTAAACATGGCCAGGCCCAATACTGTCCCCTGCGGAATGCCACTCATCACCCATCTCCACTTGGACACTGAGCCGTTGACTACAACTCTTTGAATGTGGCCATTCAGCCAATTCCTTATCCACCGAGTGGTCCATCCGGCAAACTCCTGTCTCTCCATTTTAGAAAGAAAGATGTAATGCAGGACAGTGTCAAATGCCTTGCATAAGTCCAGGTAGATGATGTCAGTTGCTCATTCCTTGTCCACCGATGCTGTATCCGCATCATAGAAGGCCACCAAATTAGTCAGGCATGATCTGCCCTTAGTGAAGCTATGCTGACTCTCAGCATTCTCCTCCTTGCATTCCATGTGCCTTAGCATGTATTCCAGCAGATGACATAGGGTATTTCAGGATTGTTTAATTTTTATATAAATAAATCAATCTCTAGATTTTTACTGATATAGTACAAGTTTGGACACCTTTTCCATAATGCCTAAACATGTACCCTGGAACATATGACCTGAATACCACTCCACGAAGCATATTCAGCAGGATTCAGATTTTTAAACGTAATTGTCTAGTGCTGCTTAAGACACCTCAAACTGAGATAGTAATGTAACAGGCAGATATGACACTAGGATGTCACACAGTCAGAAGGGGTTTTTTTTTGAGCAGTTAATGGAGGCAAGATCCATAGAACATCACACAACCCTAGATACCGAAGCATGGACAATTACATTCTGCTAATTATTACTTCCAAGTCACCTCAAAGTCATTGCTGTCTTCAGCTCATGGGGAGAGTGAGGATCCATTCTGCAAGGCAGCATTCTTAATATCATTACTTTATCAAAAAAAAAAAGTAAAGACCTCAATTTTAATTTTAAGGGATTGTACTTGATTGAATCTCTAAAAAAAATGAGATGTTTTTTATTTAAAATTCAGAATTTTTACCTAATATATTTACATGTATCTTTACATATATATATAAATTCCAAGTAGATAAGATAAATAAATAGAATACAAGAAATAAAACCTCTGGTTGCATCTACCTTGCTAAAGAGGGCCAGTAAGTGAGCTTTAGTCCAGCTGTGGAACTGGATAATTGCTTAGCTCTTAGCTCATTCCTTGGCTATTTGAACAACTTCAGCTATTTCATTCCGAGAGAGTAGAAGGTGTAGTTCTGAGGCAAGTTAGTTCCAGGGAACAATACCATAAAAGTGTATGTAGGAGACTGTACCAGGTTTAGCACCAAGAACTCTGTAGAGTCTGTCACCATTACTCACTGCTATCCGTATTTTTCACATCTTTTAACAGAATTGCTTTATCACTGATGAAATGGAAAAGATAAATTAAAAATGTATTTCTACATACTAATTGTATACATCTAATAGTGCTGTACCCAAAGAAGTAAATTTTCAAATGTGTCCTTTCTTTTACATCTTATGTTATTTTCAGTATCATAAAATCCACACATTGAGTGTGATGCACAGTATTTTCAGTCTGCTGGCTGATAAAGTGGTAATGATCCAAGTGATCCAAGCGTATTTTTTTTTTTAATTTGTTAGCCTCATATCCCTATTTGAATCATGAGTATGACAATGACATAAGGAAACAATATAGAATAAGCTTAGGAAGCGTCACATTATTTTTTCCTGAGTTAAAAAACTAGTAGCAGTTGCTATTAGTCTTATTTATGAGGGAACCATCAGATGTAGGACACTTCATAAACAGAGTACATACTAAAAAAAATATTCTGCAGTGATTCCATCCAGTTTTGCAACTGGATATAAATGGGAAAAATTATTTTAAAATGGTGAGAGGGCTACAATAACAAAATTGAACTGCAGTAGTACCTTTAGTAGGTTATTTGACTGACAGATTTTTTTTTTTTCTCATAATTCATCTACTATCTTGCTTGTGTAAGTCTGTATGACAAGATCTTTATATGTTACCATAGAAATAATCTCTTTCATTTGGGGAAGCAATTAAACAGATAAAATTACTTTTGTTTTTCTTTATGATTACTTATTTCTCAAGTTAAACATCAAAATATGTGTGTTAATTTACTACTACACAACTAGAAGTAGTAATACATATTCAATTTATTATTGGGAAGACATAACTGAAGTGTATGTGGAATATAGAAAAGATGTGAAAAGTTTGTACATCAAATTGTGTGAACTTCAACATTATATAACCACTTTAACAAACAATACGAATTTTAACTTTGGAAGGATTCATTTCATCTAAGGTGAAAGAAAAGTGAGATTTAAGACTTTATCCAGATAATCACTCTAAATACATATTGCATAAAATAGAAATTGAGAAATTAGGCTTCCCCTAAACGGTCGTAGCACTATTTTTATCCTTCTTCCTCATCTTCCAAAATTAGTTGTCTTTTTTGTCAGTTGCAACAGAAATAAAGGATACTGAGTCACATTACCATCTCTTTAAGTGAAAGAAACTCAGGATATTTTTTTTGTCTATTAGACACTGCTTTTGTACCTCATGTAATTATCTTGTAAACAATTTCTAGCGATGATGACAGTGATCCTTAAGCTATAATAAAAAGTTTCTGCCTCTGAATATTTAATTCACATTTCAAATACTAGAATTCACATTTTGCTTGTAGGAAATAAGTTTTCCCTAAGCCATGCAAGACTTTTTTTCTTCTGAAGAGTTTGGCAGATAGAAGTCAATTTCTTAAGAAACGATGTTGAATGACTAAAGCCTGAGGAAAAAAAAAAAGTTGCATATAGACTGCACGATGAATACTCTATCTTTGTACCTCAAGGGAGATTCAGTAAAATGTGTATGCATGATTTAGAAGATATTTGCAAGAAAATATTCCACTACAATATAATAAAAACTTAGCTATCTTAATTTCTTAAATCTGTAGAATTTCTTTATGTACACTGCTACTTGTAGTGCAAATTAGAAAATCTGTTTGGATATGTGAAAAACTTAGATATATTGCAGAAAACTTAAAATATCAATTTTGTCAAGTCTGAGTTTAAGTTGAAGTTAAATCCAGTTCTGAAGATGGAGTAGCATATGTAGTGACTAAAAAAAAAGGACTAAATATATATATGTAAATACATTTAAAGTGTTAGCAAATGTAATTTTGTGAAAATTATATTTCTGAAGGAAGGAGGAAAGTATATTGAAAAAAAAGAATGTATGTTATTCTAAAAGAAGTGTTTCCTTTTTAAAATCTTCTTGAAAAAAATTTATTCTTAATTTTCCATGTGAATATTCCTTGTTCCTTTTAAAAACCTTCTTCTCCATGAAGCACAACTCTATACTGTAATATAGAGTTAGAACTTCTGGTAAAGCTACTGCTTTCATTTCTATTTTTCCATGTGAGGTTATTCTTTTTTATTGTTATTATTTTTAATATGTGTTTACCTTAATTCCTCACATTGTTTCTGACATCACAATAAATCCTCATTTTAAATATCAATAAAATTTTAAAGACGTTATCTTTGTTTTTAACTATCCTTGTTTGAAAATTGAAGACAATAATGTTACAATGCTTTGAGAAATGCGCCAGGAACACCCGAATATTGTAGGGCTGGATACTTAATTTAGAAATGGTGATTCAAACATAAATCATTACTAAAAAGGTTTGTCCACACATAAGGTCAGGAAATGCGCTTGGGATAGATATAAGAGAGGACAGAAAATGAGTTAAGTAGTCATATATCTTCTGGTAAAATTATTTTCCTGTCCTTGAGCAGATGAGATTCTCTGTGTTATAGGCAATGAATATAGTTTTATTAAACTTTCAGATCGTCGTTCCTGAAATCCTAACATATTAAAGATGGTAAAATGATCGAAAGTTCACTTACATATAAATGAGAGCAGAATTTTGTTGCAAAAAATTTTAAAAAGTAACAGCCAAGTAATTTAGAAATTTGTTTTTGTAAAATATAATTCATTTTTAACATGACAATCACTTAATATTATTCTATTTTCTGATTGTCTTTGTTCAATATTTCATATTATTTGTATAAAGAATGTGACTTTTCAATCCATGCACCAGTATATGCTGGGGGTCTACTATCTGAAAACAAGCTTGGCAGAAATAATCTTGGGGGTCCTGATGGACACAAAGTTGAACATCAGACAGTAATGTGCCCTTGCTGCAAAAAAAAAAAAAAAAAAAAAGCTAGTTATATCCTGGGCTGCATTAAGCAAAGTATTGCCAGTAGGTCAAGGGAGGTGAATCTCCCCATCTACCCAACACTGTTGAGGCCGCACCTGGAGTCCCGTGTCCAGTTTTCAGCTTCTCAGTACAAGAGAGGCATGGACAGTATATAGGAGGAAGTCCAGCAAAGGGCCACAAAGACGATTAAGGGACTGAGCTATCCTATCTGTCCTATGAGGAAAGGCTGAGAGCTGGGACTGCGTAGTCTAGAGAAGAGAAGGCTCAAGGGAGAGCGGGGAAGGAGTCTTATCAATGTGTATAAATACCTGAAAGGAGCATGCAAAGAGGGTACAGCCAGGCTCTTTTCAGTGGTGTCCAGTGACAGTAGAAGAGGCAATGGGCACAAACAGAAACACAGGACATTCCCTCTGGATGTTAGGAAACAGGTTTTTTTTTACTGTGAGGATGACTGCGCCCTGGCACAGGTTTCCCAGAGAGGTTGTGGAGTCTTCCTCCTTGGAGATATTCAAAAACTATCTGGACGCCATTCTGACCAGTCTGCTTGAGCAGGAGGTTGGAGTAAATGGCAAAACCCCAATCATTCTGTGATTTTGTGATTCTGTGGTTGTCACTGCTTAAGGAAATTGCTAAGGTTCATCAACATTTGGACCCAGAATGGAAAACCAAATGTAGCAATGAAAATTAAATCTATCTTTTCCTAGTTTTTCAACAAGTCTAATGAAAAAAAGAAAAAACTACCCATTGATAAGAAAAGAAAAGGAAGCAGAAATCAAGTATGGTGCACTTAACTTACTGCCTATTTTACATTTATAATTAAGTATTTTTTAATTTCCACAGGAGAAAAAAGAAGATATTTAGTTCTTCAAAGTCAAGTGAATATGTCTACACGTAATCAGTCAAGAATACTGGCCATGTAATAGTCACTTATTGAAAAGTTAGGCATCTCTAGCAAACTAGAGTCTGTTTATCTGTACCAATTATCTGAGGATTGTTGCTCGAAGGAGGAAGCCTGTGTCTTTTTTAAAAAGTAGAGGGGATTGACTGACAGGGAGCTGAGAGGGAGGTCAGGCATGGTCCTTACCATAAAATTTTACAGTACTATTGTATGAAAAACAGAGTAAAGTGAGACAAAGCTAATTGCATGGATGGAAAATATACTAGAATAATATAATATCTCAATATGAAATAAAGCCTTCTAGCAGGACCGTCCAGTGTTGGAGAAGTCAAAAAAAAAAAGAACAAGTTGCACTGTACTAGCAAGGAAAATAGCTATATATTGAAGCTATATAGTCTCACCTCTGCTAGTTATTGTCTGTTTAAGGCTACTGTAAGTCTTTTCCTTATGTACTCAATGGATTCCATCTCCTGACATGCTCAATGATCTGAAAGTTCAGTCATATAACGATAACAGAAAGTTGACTTGCTTAAACTCTGTATATGCACCTTGCTATATTGTACCATATAAATGTAATAAGTGGTTGTTCTCTATATGCTTATGTTGAAAGGAAATGGGTTTTTTCATCTGGATGGAGTTCTAACTCAGAGGGACAGTCAGACCGTGAGTCTATAGAAAAACAGTGCTTCTTTCAATAGACCAAGCTATCAGATCCTGACTAGAAGGGCTGTTTTATTTTGCTGTTAACTCTATAAACATACATAAAAAAAAATCAAGATAAATGTATGTATACATGATAAACCTACACCATACATACTGATGTTAACATTTATCCCGAAGACAATGGAATTAAGGAAAGTTTTTTTTCTCATTTTTCTGAATTTGGTTAACTACTGTGATATTTATAATGGAGTAAGCTAAGACAAGTTTTGTTCTGTAGTTGTGATTTTGTGTGTGTGTGTGTGTATGTGTTGCCCTGAAAAGTAGAATCTAAAATCTTTTCTCTCAGTGAGAGTGTTGTTGACATTTATCTTCTCTACCTGTATGCTTATTTTCACAAAAATATACAGAGTTAATTTTTTAAAAGTTTTTTACCTTTTTGTCTAATTTAATTAATAAAAGCCATTCTGTTAGTTCAGAAGCTATGAGAGAGAGAGACAGAAACACAGAAAACCTTGTGAAAAGAAGCAGTTAAAGAAAAATGTCCACAAAATTAAATAACAGGCCTCTATACATTCTAGTATTTGCATCTATCTTCAGAATTTCTCCTTGGGCTTAATCCCGCAAAATTCACATGCAGAGCAGCATGTGCATTAACAAGTGTAATTTAAAGCCCTGGAAGCACAGAGGAATTGATATCAATGAAAACCCTGTTGGAAGTCACTGGTGAGTGCCTTAGAGAAGGTAAGGCCTCTAAAAAGAAAAAGACCCCAAACATCCTATTAGCATGAGAAAGCTTTTTCTTTGTCTTTCTTTCTTTTTCTTTTTTTTTTTTAATGTGTGTATATGTGTTCTCCTCTTGTACTTTGAATAGTCGCAATAAAGGAAAGGAACAGGTACTCAGCCTTGGATGGAAAATCTAGCACCTATCATTTAAATTTATCTGAGCCCTTACTTTTGCTCTGCTCTCAGTAATGTTGAGGTTAGAAACCTTGTATCATCTGTTGCTTGTCATGAAAGAACATGTGGAATTAGAATTTTTATTATCATATTTAAAAAATCACCTGATTCTGCATATAACAGAATATATCAGCCTGTCATAGTTCCACCAGCTCTAACTACTGAATTTCTGGTCTGACAGTTGAATACCTCCAACTGAGGTTGCTACATTCAAAACTTGCTGAAAGCCAAAGGGTATATACCATATACACACAGACTAGTATGACTAGCCTAATTAATGTTTTAACATTTTTGTACTCAGATTGTTACTGAAAAACATAGACTAATACTAAACAACCTAATTGATACAGAAAAGTCTAATTTATAGTGCAGTCAAAATTGTTCTACAAAGGTATAACAGCATCTTCTGCATTTTGTTGGTGCTATATTCATCAAAGTATTCCTCTTGATCCTAAAGCTACTGCTTCAAACTTCCTCAAGAAGAACAGGTACAAGAAGGGGATGAGTTGTCATCATATCACCTAGATTGGTCAGACCTTTATCACATGTAGTATGTGATAAAGCTAAAAAGCTGGAGACAGACTAAAAGCTGGAGACATCACACAGTAGTTACTTGACCCATAAACAAGTGAAGAAACATCAGCTCAGGCTAAGGTAAGCACAAACACATCCTGAGGGTCTGCACTCTAAGCCTATATTAAAAAGCCTATGGACTTTTACCAGCAATGGCAAAAATCTTATCTACCTGGCTAAAAGCTTTCATTAGATTTTTAACAGCAGTTGTTTACTCAGCAACTAAAACCAGCAGTCAGTGTAGTCAGTAGGAGGAAGTCATCAAGAGACAGTATATTTTTAAGTGATTTCCTTCACACTGAACTTCATAATGGAGAGACTTCCTGTACTTTAAAATTTCATCTGTTTTAAATATATATTTATGTGCATATATGTGTGTGTGTACATGTATTCATACAATACTATGTCAGGTTACAGAAACATTTAGTTACACTGTATTTATTCTTGTGAGAGATAACATATTAAAAAGGAATTTTTGTATATGTAACATGTTTAAGTTTTTGCTAGAAGTGGTACATTCTTATCCTTCTTAGAATTTACATATTAACAGAAATAAATTGGTGCACAGTTCTGACAAAATCCATATACAACAGCTGACATAGAAATAAGAAAAGCCATAACTTATTGTCTCCTCATCTCAGAACTCTAGTAATAATTTCAGTCATTAGATGTGGGGAATCAGACTGTTTAGGTTATATTAAAGTACATTTTGGATTCACAGAAACTTAAACAATTATACATTGTCACAGAGGAAAACTTATCAGCTTGCACAGCTTAAATCAAATCAAGATCAAAGTGTTTTATTAATTTATTATAACATTCAATTAACCAACAATCTATGAACTGTACATTCAGGATCAGTATTAACAACACAACAGATAAACTATGATGTTATCTACTCACAAAATGCAAACATACACCTACAGATTTCAAACATCCTGCTATGACTAATCTCAAGCTCTAAACTTGCCTTCCTCCCACACACATAGTCATGTAGAGATGCACTCCTAACCCAGCAAATGTGGGTTACAAGCACAAACCCCATCTTCTGGGAGTGGAGGTTGCCCTGTTTAGACACACCTTTCATGTTTACAAACAACTTTCATGTTTGCCCTTGTTGCTCCCAACGATCCACTGATGAGCAAACTAATGAAAAAGACCTTAAAAGAAAGACCTAGATACATCTCTAGGCATTAAGATGTCTAATTTAAGACATTGTCTTATTCAGAATAGACAGTTCATGTAGCAAAATAGCCACCTCAGTACAGTTATTAATATCTTCAAAATAGTTGAATTGTTTCCTAAAAGAACCTCTCCTCCTTCATTATGCTGGAAACTTAGATGAAGTGGCTATTAGTGAAGTGCCTCCAGTTAGGTAAGATGTATCTAGTTCTAGGGTTCATAGAACAAGGTCAAACAGTATATAATTTTTATCACCTTTGTAGAGCTGTTGGTTAAAATGCTGATATGACCTTCATGTTCAAACATAGGGAAATGTTGAAAACAGGACCACTTATCTCATCTGAAAGGCTTAGGCATGTCTAAACTACTATGTATGGTCTTCAGTCTTCAAAAAAACTGTGGATACCTGTGAGTGTTGTTTTGCATGCATGGAGGACAGGTGCATGCAAATTTGCAATTTGCAGATTGCCAGGGCTGGCAGCTCTGTGGGTCTGAGCTGCTGAGAGCTATAGGGTCAGGAGCAGGCCCAGTGAGGGGAATCAGGGTCGACACAGCCCTGGAATAGCCAAGCAGGGCCATAAGGCTGGGGATCTGCAAGACCAGGCCAAAAGATCAACCCACCAGTGAGGCCTGGCTCAACATGGCTAGGAAGGGGAGAGCTGCACTGCAGCTCAGGCAAGGCTAAGGAGACCCTGAGCTGAAGGAAGTTCTCAAGGTCTGGGGTTGGACCCCAGTTGTGACCATCCTACAGCACTGCCTGCGGGTCTCTGCCCACCACCACCATCACTGACTGGATAGGGTCCACCCTTGTCTGCACAGGATCTACCTTGTCCTTGAGTCCCCAAAACCAATCTGTGGAGAAGGCCAGGCATAGAATGCTCTCAAGACCCTTCCACTGATTACACTTGCAGATAGCTATATGCATCTGTGTAGCTCTGTCTCATTTGGCATTAATTGTTGCTCTTCTTTTGGGATTATTTCTTTGACGGGTAGATTAATTTGGAAAAAAAAAACTGGTCTTAAACACTAGAACTTATCTATATGAGGAAAAATTGCCATTTTCATGATTTGCACATCACAAAGCACAACAGGATGCTCAGAAGAGTCTGATTCAGTAGTTCTTGACACTGAGTGATTCTGAAATCAAAAGCAACTATACGAAAGTATCAACCATAAAACAGTTCACTGTCCATCATGCTTCATAAAGTATATCCCAAGTCTCTTACAATCTATGCAAAAATGGTAAATGGAGTTTCTGTATTCCACTCCAACTATTCATGAAGTGAAAAGTAAATTGGGGATATTTATTGCAACTTAATCCGCATTTCAAAATTAATCTAAATTAAATCCATTGTTCCCTTGTTGATTGTCAAAATTTTAAAAGTAGTTGTTTGATATCTCATATGATTTATGCTTGTCAATGTCTGTACTTGGAAAGTTAGAAGCAGTATAAAGAGTTCTTTTTCATATACTCAGTTTTCAGAGTAAATAAACATAAAGATTAAATAACTGCTATTTAAATCATTTACAATCCTGTATTCTCTGTGGCTATATTTCACTTATATTTCTGAAGTATTATTCAACATTAAAATAAAACCTCTCAGTAACAACAATAACATAGTGTAACCGCGCACTACACTTGAATACCAATTCTTTTGTATCTAGTCAACATAGCTTTCTGGCTTCCCAGGCTTCTGTTCATTTATTAGTGAAATTACTTAGAAGTTTCTTATTTTTCTCTTTTTTTTTTTTTTTTCTTTAGATAAATAATAAGAATGCAGGGATAATGTAACAGTTTCCCAAGCAGTTCTTAGGAAATCATCTCTTATTGATGAAAACAGAAAAAAACTCACAACTGTGATGATTGCTATAAATTCTACAACTAGTTGACATGTCTATTTTAGCAGAGTTGAGATTGCTATAAATTCTACAACTAGTTGACATGTCTATTTTAGCAGAGTTGACTTAACTGAATCATAGGAGCTCTTTCAAAAAAGATTGTACTGGTCTAAGCCAGAGTTGTCATGGTTTAACCCTGGTAGGCAGGTAAACAACATGCAGTATTCACTTCCAGCATGACGGGGAAGAGACTCAGAAATGTAGAAGTGCGAAAATCCGTGGGCTGAGGTAAAGACAGTTTAAAAGGGAAAGAAAGCTGCACGTGCAAGCAATGCAAAATAAGGAATTGATTCACTACTTCCCCTAAGCAGGCAAGTGTTTATTTAGCCATCTCCAGGAAAAAAGGCCTTCATCATGCATATCAACTACTTGGGAAGATAAAGGCCATTACTGTGAATGTTACTCCTTTCCTCCTTTTTCCCCTAGCTTTTACTTGCTGAGTATGATGTCATATGGTATAGACTATCCCTGTGGTCAATTTGGGTCAATTGCTCCAGCTGTATCCCCTCTCAACTTCTTGTGCACCTCCAGCCTACTCACTGTCAGGGCAGCGTAGGAAGAAGCAGAAAAGGCCTTGATGCTGTGTAAGCACTGCTTGGCAATAGCTAAAACATTGATGTTTCATCAACCCTGTTTTTTTTTTTCCCAAATCCAAAACATAGCACCATAGAAGAGATTATGAAGAAATCTAAGTCTATCATAGCCAAAACCAGTACAGCCAGTTAAAATACTAGCTACAATGCGTTTATGGTATTAAAAGATGAATCTCATTATGTGGCATGCTATCCTGCTTATGTCGGCGGGGAAGGAGTGTCTGTTTCTCAGATACAAACAGAAGTGTATTTATTAAAAGCTGCAATCACCCAAAGACAAACAGATGGCTGCTATTCAAGCAGGGCAAGGCAGTGATTATACACATCTGTACAATACCAATAAAGTTTAATATATCAGGAAGCAATTAGCTGCTCTTTTATAATAAAGCAAAGAGTTACTGAGAACAGCTTTCATTTCATTATTTGGTCAATTTTACGTAGAAGTTTAACTATGCATAAATAGGTTTCATAATAGCAGACACAGTAGGCTTCAATGATTGCATGCTGTGTGTGGGAGACTGTATCCACAGTTCACGTAGAACATCATAAATACATTCTGCCACAACACACCACTTTTTCTGATTTGCTGTTAACAGGTAGTTACGTCAAGATCGTTTTGCACAATTACTGTCCAGTTCTCTCTTAGACCTTCACTGGACTGACCTGCCAAAAAGGTTAGTCTAAAAATCACACCATATGTCAGACAGGAAATATATATATATATATTTATATGAGATTAAAACCAAAAGTCCTTGCCTCAAGATTAGTGCTCTCTTGTGAGCTTTCATGTATTGACATCTACTAACGAACTCGCATTTCACAGTTCATAGTACAGAAACAAAAGTTCAGCTATTTGGAGAGCTATGTTGGTGAATTATATCCAACTACACTCCTGCACATCTTTTCCAACCAGCCTTTAAACAGCTAAATTATCTCTTTAGAACTAAAATCTATTGTCAATGAATTGCTGTTAAAGTAAATTATTTTTCTTTTCCTAATTAACCTCATTTTCATTAACATCCAAGTGACTTTTACTATCCAATCCAGCAAGAGGTTATCTACTCCCAGATTTTTACTTATATCCAAAAGATAAACCTAAACTTCTGAAAAAACAAGGTCAGGAAATGAGCTAGAACAGTGGACTCCAACTGCCCACTGTCTTAAACAGTTATTTTTATTCTTGGCTCCATTCTGATACACTCAAATTTTTATTTCTAGAACAAATTTGCAATACGCAGGGCTGGTTTTATGCAACAGAAAGGTAAACTAGTCAATCTTAATTGGCCTCAATGCTTGAAACAGGTTCTTTATTGATTATTTATCTTCTTCTTTTTTTTTTTTTTTTTTTTTTTTTTTTTTTTTTTTTTTTTTTTTTTTCTTTTTAATGATGTAGTCATGGAAATCTAGGTCAACAGAGAATATCACATTATTCAATTTGACTTTGTGGATATAATATACTATTATTTTTCATGCACTTATTTGATACTAAGCCCAGTTATAGTAGGTATCTTTACTTTTGTTTATATAAAGAGACCAGCTCTCTTTTGCCTGGACATAAGCCATCATTGGTTTAGAACCCACATGACTGTTAACACAGCCCTCTGAGAATATGCTGATTATAAGGAATTTCCCTGTTCCTTAATGCAGGGACAAAGCTTCAAGAGCAGATGTGGCTTTCATTCCATTAGGTCAAGGAGTCAATGTGTGTGTGTGTAGGAGTGTGTATCTCAGTGTGTAGTCTTTTAGGGGTAGTAAATATTCTGGGTCCCCTAGTAAGTCAGATTCTATCTTTCTGATTCAAACTAGAAACTAATTCATATAATTTGTTTTGTTCTGAACCATTAATCAGATAGGTCTTCTTTTTAACAATTCTACAACCTTTGAATCACTTCTAAATTTTCTCAGTAAAGTTTTTCTAAAACCAAGCCAGCATAACCAAGCCCAGCAAATGATTTTTCAGTGACTTCATGAAAGCAGGCTGTCTTCTCATTGCAACTGGGTTGGGTACTTTTCAGCAAGATAGTTTTTTTGTCTCATCTAATATACATACTGCCAATGCCACATAATTTACATTTTTAATATTATATAATAGGAAATCATCTGCTTGGCAGATATCCAGCTATAATGAATCTTCAGTTACTTCCATCAACCACCTGTAATCCTGCAGAAAACAAAGCTACAAACAGTAGAAAATCAAAGGGGCTTTAAATTTCTTTTTAATAAAGATAGAGAAATGCACTAGAGTCAATTAGCATTCTTCATATTTATATAACCTGTGTTTATATATGTAAATTAAGGAGTCCAGTCTTGTATTATCTGGCTGACATATGATTAATAATGTTAATTTATAAGGAAAAAAAATATTTTTAAATGCAAAAAATATGTCCTTGATTATGTAAGCTGAACATTAAAACTGAGAAAAAATCTGGTAGATCAAATACAGTCATGAAGACATATCAATTCCAATAGCATATGAGTGGCAGATGGAAGGGGAAAATAAAATTTTAAGAGTTAATTTGGTTTTGAAAGCAAGAAATACTTGAAAATCTGAAAAAAAAAAAATAAAGAAGTGAATTCCAAAGCAAAGAAAAAAATCTCCAAACCCCTGATCCGTCATATTTCAAGAAAGAATGAATATACTGTAACAGGGATTCCTGAAAGGATAAGTATTGTGAAGATAATGGAAGTCCCAGGGGCAAAAAAAGCAGACCTTAAAGGAATTCAGTCCTGACAAATGGATAGAACTGGTTTAAATGGATAGACCTGGCTTTACAATATATAAAAAAAAAAGGAAGAAAAGACTTGGTTGTCAGCATATGTAAAACATTTCATATATAGTGAAAATAAAAAGGAGATAAGATGTTTAAAAAAAAAAGAAATCACAGCCCTTATAGGAAAGGACAGAGAGAGAAATTTCTTCAGCATTAAGTATGCTGTACCTGATCAGTGCAACTACTTCTCTGTAACACATCCTCCTTCATCTCTAGCAGAGAAAGCTCTACTTTTTTCATTTGCAACTCAGCACATTTTGCAAAAAGGGGGGCCAATATTAACCCATATCCACATACTGTCAAGATTGCAGGTACATACAGAGATGTCTGGGACACAAAGTAGCTTTCCAGATGTGTCAAATGTACTTTAAGTAAAGCTGCAATTAATTATGAAGCAATATTAATTTCCAGAAGCCAATCTTTCAGTAGTAAGTTCACAATTACTTTGAATAAAAAATGTGTAAGGACACAGCAGCATTCCCACACTTCATACCCTCCTCCTACTTTATTGTGCTACTATTCCAGTAAAGGTACTACATGGGGGACAATACAAAGTGTAAACACAATAGAGTTTTGATCTCTTGGGAATATATTAGATTTTGAACTACAGACACATTAAGAAACATCAACATACGTGGGAAAAGAATTGTCCAAATCTCAAATTCGGTCAATATCTGTTTACCAGAATATCTCTACTCTGTTCTTCAAGGAAATGATAGAGGATAACAAAAGCTTGTTAGTGCAAGGTTTTCATGTCCTTTATGGAAACTCTCTGTCACTGGATTCAGTGACAATGAATGTGATCAATGAAGTGATCCATACAACTCAATGTTTAGTTCATTCCCTAGTTCTGATTTGTCCACTTTTCCAAGTGGATTTTCCAAAATAACAATACACTAATGAGACTAATCCTAAATCCTGTGCCATGCGGATAGGCAAAGGCTCCTGGCACTTTCTCTTTAGTATTATAGATAGTATTATAGATGCTATAAAGGAGACTATTTCCCGTTCTGATTTTCCCCAGTAATTGAATGAGCGTGTATATGTGTATGATGTTCGTTCAAGGCCAGGCTGTACAGGCCTTTGAGCAACCTGATCTAGTTGAAGCTATCCCTGCTCCTTTCAAGGGGATTGAACTAGATGACCTTTAAAGGTCTCTTGCAAGAGAGATTCTATGATTCTATGATTCTATAATTATCAACCTGGTTGGGTATATAGACTCTGCTGAGAGGACTGTATTCCCTTCAGATCTTGTGTTCTCTGTTCACAATTCAACACAAAATAATGATGTTGCTTCACTAAACTACTTGGAATTAACATACACAATAGAAACTATCAACATCAGTAATATTCTGGCATATTTCAACTTGCAATGAAAGTTGAGTAAAACATTTTATCACTTCTGAAAGCTACGTTCGCAGAGCAGGGGACAGAGCTCATAATTCATGGTTTTCCTAAAGGCTGGAAAACACAACAACAACAACAAAAAGATTGATATTTCAGTATTAAGCAAAAAAAACCCCTAACCCTCTTACTTTTATATCTGCTTGACAAATTGAAAATAATTCAGAAAGCTCAACATCTAGGGAACTAATGTGATAAACTAGGTTTATTTCTGGCCAGCAGAAAGGCATGCCATCCTAATAACCATACTAGCTAATATTACTCCAACACATTAAATGATAGGTAGGTCATAAAATCCTTGTCTTCACTGCAGTTCAAACACAAACATTAATGATCTGGAGTCGGTGAGGTTACATACACATAAGCTTTGCTATCTCAGGAAAATTCTCTCCTTTCTGTTCCTATTCTCAGTACTTGAGTCCAATCTTATTTTTCCACTTTAACCACTTTAGTTATTCCTAACTGCAACTGGTATAATCCCTTCTTATTGACCTTGGCTACTGTAGGCATGCTTCATTTAAGCAGATATTGTACGTTCAGTTATTTTTCAAAAGTAAAATTAAAAAAAAAAGGAAGGAACAACATTTCGAAAATGTAACTGAAAAGAAAAATAAGTATTTTTTTGTTTGTTTTGCTTCTGCTTCCCCAACACTTTCATATGAACACACAAATATTTTACCTAGCATTGGTTATGAGTTCGAACTTCCCTATTTAGGACGTGTGAGAAATGAAATGTGGCCATCTGTTGGCATCCTAGACTTATATCTGGATGGAAATCTGGTAGGCTATGCAGCACCCTGGAGTACCAGTTCTGTTTTTAAAGGAAAATTGTAGCTCAGGTCTTCACCTAATCTCAGATGTTGTACCCAATCCTAACTGTAAGTTTATAGAATTGTAGCAGGTTAAAACAGTAGTAAACTAAAGAAGCTCAGCCAGAAATTCTTAGAGGTCTCTTCACATAGACATCTTTCAAAGAACATTAAGATATTGAATATATTCAAGATTCATTAATTTCTCAGACCTAGCAGAAATTAAAAATTTGAAAAAACTTGGATAACAAGGAAAAAAATCAAACACATTGAAATATGTGGTGGTCACTGTGAAGTCTCTAATAAGGAATCAAGCCTACTGACAGAAGGGGAAGCTCTTAAATTGCAATTGTGCATGTAGGTTCTTAGTCTTTTTTTTTTCCCGTGTCATGCTCATTTAAGCACTATACATTGGAGTGATATGTAGCAGAATATCTTAAACTCGGTGTGTTGGTTTCTCATATGCAAAAAAAAAGCAAGGAAACTTCTACTTCTGAACTTCAAGAAATCCATCCCTGTACAAAAATACAGTCTTCCACAATGGGGTTTTGTAGGAAAATATTTACTTCTTTAAAAAAAAATAAAATTCTTTCTTCTAATATTGACATTGCTAGTGCTACAAGCATTCTAAGTATCTGTACCTATAGGGTTTCTCTAGCAGAAATACAGTCTTTTTAAAGATAATAATAAATGACATGTTAGAAAAATAAAAAAAAAAAAACCTACAAAAAAATTTGCACTAAAACACCAAGAAATATTTCTGCGGGTTTATTTACTCCTAAC
>WHYT01016995.1:227897-241252 GCA_009806455.1 Tetrax tetrax
AAAGTTTAAAAAAAAAAAAAAAAAGAAAAAAATTATTCAGGAGGAAAGGGAATACTTCTGAAATGAGGTGTGTTCATCTGAAACCCTGTATATTAACTTTGCTTCTTTGTGAGAATTTCTCCTTATTGCTTTGCAAGGCTTGCTTCAAATACAGTGGAAAAAAACAATGCAGAGATCCAAATTCAATTTAATCATACTCCTGAGATTGTATCTGAAATGCCAAGCAGTACAGCTGTGAGGCTTCAACTCATCATAGTTCCTATCTACCTTTCCACACTACTCAATGCTCCTTCTCTAATACATTCCTATTCAGTCAGTTACTTCAATGACAGAACTTGTCTGTAGGTTTGGCATTGAACCTTAACAATAGAAAGTCTAATAATAACTTTAAGCAGACAATTTTCTTAAAAGAAAAAAAAAAGAAGTCTGAAAAATAGGTGTCCTGCTTTCGGTTGGGACAGAGATAATTTTCTTTCCAGTAGCTGCTGTGTTTTGAATTTAGTATGAAATTTGGTATATGAAGAATGTTAATAATACACTGATGTTATTAGTTGTTTCTAAGAGATTAAGGACTGTTTTAGCTTCCCAGGTTTTGCTAATGTGCAGGTACCATAAGCTGAGATAATATAGCCAGTATACTCAAACTGGCCAAAGGAAGTATTCCATACCATAGACATGATGCTCAGTATATAAGTGAGGGTTGGCTGATGGGTAGAAATCCAGAAATCACTGTTCCGAGATCTCTGCTTGGGATCATTGCAAGATTACTGTCAGTTCCGCTCTGCAATCACTGCTCAGGGACTGACCGGGTGTCCGTTGGGAGATGGTGAGCGGTTGCATTACTTCTTTTTCTTGGGTTTTGTTTATTTCTCTTCCCCTGCCCCCGTCTTTTAATTGCATTTATTATTAACGCTATTATAACAAATTTTTATTCTATCATTAAACTGTTTTTATCTCAACCCATAAATTTTCTTACTTTTACCTCTCCAATTCTCTCCCTTGTCCCACTGGGGAGGGAAAGGGTGAATGAGCTGCTGTGTGGCAATTAGTAGTCGACTGGGTTTAAACTACAACAATAAGCAAAAAGAAACATTCATGTGAATATTCTTAGCAACTGTTGTGGTTTTGTTTAGTGAGGGGGGCCTAAGGTGATAGCTTCTGTAGGAAACTGCTAGAAGTCGCTCCCCTTTGTTCAGTGGACTCGGATGGGCCTAGGGCGGACCTGCTGCTGGCCAAGGCTGAGCCGACTGGGAGCAGAATGTCCTGTGATAACACCCCTGCGATAACGTATTTAAGAAAGGGAAAACAGGAAAAAAAAAGAGAAGAGAAGATGTGACAAAGCTGAGTGGGGGACAGAGGCACAGAGGGGGAGGCGCAGGCCTCCAGGGCCTTGCAGGCCCTCCCCTCTGGCCTCTTGCCAGGCAGCCGATTGGGCCTAGCTCAGCCTGGCCTGGCTGCAAGAGGTGGAGAGGAGATGAGATGGATGATGTGAAGAGATTCTGAGAGCCTTCTGCCAGCCTGTTGTGAAGAATTTTTCTTGTGAGAGAAACAGCTGCAGACACCAAGGTCAGTGAAGAAGGAGGGGGAGGAGTAATGCGGCTTCTGGTCAAGATTCCCCTGCAGCCTGTGGTGATGACCATGGTGGATCCCCCTGCAGCCCATGGAGGTCCACAGAGGAGCAGAGATCCACTTGGAGCCCGTGAAGGACCCCACACAGGGGCAGGTGGATGCCTGAATGTGGCTGTGGCCCGTGGAGTGCCCGCTGGGGCAGCTGTTCTGGAGAGACTGCACCCCGTGGAAGAGACGACTTACGCCGGAGCAGTTTCATGAGGGACTGCGGCGTATGGGTGGGACCCCACACTGGAGCAGGGGAGGGATGTGAGGAGTTCTTCCCCCAGTTGTGAAGCAGTGGCTTAAAACAACGCGTGATGAACTGACCGCGACCCGACCCCCATTCCTTTTTCCCCCCGTGCCGTTTCGGGGTGGGGGGAAGGTAGTAGAGATAATGTTAAGCTCGGAAAGAGGGAGGGGTGGGGAGGAGGTTTATCTTGTTTCTCTGTCTCATTCTCCTACTAGTTGTAGTAATAAATGAATAGTTTTCCCCAAGTCGAGTCTGTTTTTGCCCGTGATGGTAACTTTAAGGATTTCTCCCTGTCCTTATCTCAAACCTCGATCTGTTTTTTCTTATATTATCTCCCCCCTGCTCTCTTGAAGGTTGGGGGGAGTGAGAGAGAGACTGTGTAGTCTGGTCCCCATTGGGGCTGAACTACGACAGCAACAAAAAAATAAATTTGGAAGAAAAAAATCTTTTAAAATACAATGGAATCAGAATTGTCTCAATAATTGAATAATTGCTTTGTAAAGTGTTCTAGCATGAAGCTACACCCATTATTGAAAAACACTATCTTTGAAGTATTTTTATTATTTTACATCTGAAAGAAAACGACTGAAATGAAAAGAACAAACTAGAGGGCAATAAAAATAAATAAACAAGAAAACAAACAAACAAACAAAGCCCAACAAGAACTACTGAAGTCAACAGAATGCTAAGCAAACAATGTAAGTTTTTAGATAAATATTCAAATGGAATGGATAAACTTCATCTGAAATACAGTGAATGCCAATAAGGTTAAAAACTGTGATTATCATTTGGACGATGAAAAGATTTTCATACAAACACTTCGAAACCAAAGACATTATATTTAGTTAGTTGTTTTGCTTGTTTTAGTGGTAAGCTCTTGTTCATAATTGTCAGAAGAATATTATAAAGAAACTGCCAGTACTTCAATAAACAGAATGGAAAACAACGTACTAATATTGGGCCAGTACAAATTTTCTTTCCTAATTTTCTGATTAATCTTATTCAGTGCACAGTTACAGGGATGTGAAGGCTGGGAGACAAAGATGGAGGATAGGTAGCTATTATGATTTCCAAAGTTAAGTAGCAGCTAAGGACCATACAGGTTGCAGATTCCTGACCTAACTTAAACAGATTAAGAGGAAACCTCATTAATGCTGTTCTGCACGTACACCTGAAGTGGTCATTCTGGTATCTGAAAAAATATGAATTTTCCAAATAGGGTTTGTTTCATATTTCATTTCACTCTCTCTGATGTTTAAGAGTATGTGGAGAGAAATACAAGAGTTATGGTATCTGTATGCCAATTTAGGATTTTGTTCAGGGAATACACTCTACCAGCTATTTACACTGCTAGTCTGTACAAAGCATCCATAGTAGAACTCTAGACCCAACTCTTTTTGTGCAAAGAAGATTCTTTCCTCCACTGGCTTTTAAGCTCTATAGCACCACTGGAAATCAAGATATACATATGAATGTATGTGTATGTGTGAAATTTATATAACTGTCTGCTCAAAGTAAGATTTCTAAATTATTTTTTTTCCTCAGTAGGAGAATTAGATGACATACTTTAAATTTGAGTAACCAGTAAGCAAGTAAAAATTCCTTAGGCAAAAAAATTAACCTAGTCCAGGTATTATATAAACAAAAGCAATTTACTAGGTAACTCTTTGATTTAAGATTGCATTTTTTTTTTTTTTTTGTTTTTTTTTTTTAAACTTCACATATTATATCTGTCTAAGGACATGATTAACTTTCCTGTTTTGAAAAGTCCTATAGTTAGGTATCCAGAGCCCTAAACCCAAATTATTTCTCCATGCCTTCATTTATGGTCAATGGAGGCATTTTTAAGAGAGAGTCATCTGATCAAAGTTAGAGGTCAGTTTTAGGATTATGGGATTGCCTCCTGGAAGTGCCTATCTCTTAGATCCACCTTGTAATTGTAAGTCAATTACAATCCACTTATCTTAGTTGACTGTCTCTGACAATAGCCTGTTACAGAACCGAGCCTAAAAAAAAAAAAATATCCTGTCATACTCCAGTAATTAGTATAGACAGTATTTTTCCAGCAAATAGTAGATTTATTTTTTTTTTTTCCCCAGCAATTTATGGAGACTATATTTTTCATAAAACCTCTTATTTTCCCCATTTTTACAAATCTTTTAAATGAGGAAAATGATGACTTTTTTTTTTCCTCTCCAGAGTTATAAAGTTGTACTTTTTGCTTATATATTTATCTTTTAAATTACAAAATCTCTGGAGTTTCATAGCTTCTTCCAATTTTCTTTGTATTAATGTGACAAAGGACAAATTATTTTTGACCAGTCACTTTTCAGAAAACCTTATTCTGATGCATTAGTGCCAAAACTGCTATTTGCTCAAGGAACTTTTGCTAAAGAAAAATAAATTCTATTACGAAAGAAATCAGTCTGGAAAAATAAGTCACAGTGTAACAGTGAAATTTGGTATATATTAAAGGGCTATGGCTCACAATTTTAACATGTCCTGGTCAGTGTGGGAGCCCCCAGTCACAGGAGCTGACAGTAACCAGGTTGCTTATTGCTACACTTTGAACATGATTGTACACAATTCCAGATACGCACTTCAGTAGATCTATGATCTATTTTAGCTGTCGTAAATATCTACAACAATTTGGCCACAGCAGCCAGAATTTCAGTACAGACTAGTTTATTCCCACTTCTGTGAGTCTCAGAGATGTATCCTTAGGGTAAAATGATCTCACGTAATCTGAAGTGTCTTAAAGGTAGAATTTAAGTCTAAGCTACTCATTGCTGACTCCACAGTCAAAAGAAAAAAAAAAAAATTATTTGTTTTGATTAACTTAGATGCTTATGTTGGTACGTGATGAATCATCATCTGGAGACAAATTGCTTCAAATTTTGAGGCCATCAACCTCCTTAATTTAGAACCTGATGGAAGACTTGAATGTGTATGGGTCTTTATTACATACTGTCAAAATGTAAATGTAGCCAGTATTCAAAAATATCGTAGTCTTAAAATGAAAGGGTGAGGCAATACTCTTCATCAGACAAGAAACACAGGAGAGCTACAATACTGTAGTTTTATACATACTACGTATCTGTAGCATGGCATAAGGCTGTTTTAAATGTATTTATGTGAGATAACATTTTAAATAAGCTTAATTATAGTATTTAAACTACTTAACTATTGAAACTCAATAGAAGGAAAAATACAACTTCCATCTAAATCCGCAAGAACAAGGCATTGTGACCAGGGGATATTTTTGTATTCCCCTATGTATCAGTATAGTTCTATCTTACCCATACTCATTACTTTTGTAAGAGCCGAAAATACAGGCTTTGGTGTATTTTACTAAGAAATGGATTGGCTAGCCCGTCTAACTTTGAGGAATTTAAAAGAGGTTTACTGTTTAAAAATAAAGCAAACAAGCAATTTTAGGTAAGCATTTATTTTACAAGATTATATCTTAAATGACATTACAGTGTACTGTCTGAAAAGGGCTCAGATATGAAGGCTGGTAGGCTGGAAGCAGAGAGCTGTGAAAGAAAATATTTAAAGAGATTATGGAGGAGAGTTCTGTTTTACTGAGTTCATTAACTAGTGAAAAGCAAACTTTGATTCCTATATTTTACTGTTCCATTTTCTAGTTTCAAATAACTTCCCAAAGTGCAATGGAATTTGCTCCTACATAAATGCAAAAAAAAAAAATTTTGTTTGTTACACTGTTACATTTTCAACATGACTAGAGAAATTACACCCACAAAACTAGGCAAAATGAAGAACAAAACAAAAGAGTAATACAAGAAAATGAGGAGTATAAATTGCTTGCATTCTAGTCTCACCTTGAAGCAAACTACACTTTTGTCACTGAAATCTTTTGCCTCTGATGAAATGCAGCATTTGGTATCCCTATATGAATTAAAGCATAGATCTATTCATTTAATGAATGGATTTTAGACTAGAATTCTATTTTCTAAAGCAAAAAGCTGTAGAGAGAAGTCATGATTGATATTCCACTTTTGTCAGAAGAGAAGTTCTATTTTCCACCCCACAGGTACTAAAATTAATTCTCTCATGTAGATGATTCATAAAGTGCGCCCAGAAAAGACACCTCCCACATACACACAGAATAAGTGATCAACAAAGTAAATAAACAGAAAATAAATTCATGCAGGAAGGTTACACACATTGATTTTTTGTTTTTTTTTTTTTTGTATTTCAATTCTGATTCATTGGTAGATTTTAACCATCCATTAGATTCTGAATTTGCACTAAATAAACCCCTACCACTAAAAAGAAATTATTCCTGTACAAATGAAAAGTACAGTCGGTAGGGTTTGGAAAGGCAGGCTCTGCTTAAATAATTCATAGCAAAATAGCAATTGATCTTGTTTTTTACATCCCTTCACTCCACTTTACAAAGGAAGACTATTACCTGTGAAGACTGTCTATAATGTATCTTTTCTACATTAAGGTTGAGAAGTTTTTAATAATCATTAAGAGTATTTGAAAGGTACCTCCTAGGAACACTTCTAAAATCAAAGCCCTATTGTGCCTGTTATTGTATTATTACACAGAGCAAAATACAATGTAGAAGCTGGGCATAGCAAATTCTGCAAGAGATACCTCAAGTCCCCTATGAAGAATGTGCTTTTTTTTTTAGCAATCAAGTTTGAAGTGTAGATGATGGCATAAAAGTATTTTTGCTGTTTTCTCTTGGGAGGAGAATTCTTTTGCTACCTCTCATTTTTTAGTAGAATATTTACCTGTTTAACATTTAAATACCATACCTTAACTAATTTTTTTAAATAGGTTTTAGATACATTCAATATTAAAGTTGTAATGATTTCTATATGTGCCTGTTTAATATATTATTATGATGTATGAAATAATAGTATTGAAATAAAATGCACTGTACTAAAGCAATGTATTATCATGAAAAAGGGATATATTTAGCTTGAGTTGCCAAATATTTAATAAAAACGTTGTCTTAAAGTTGTCTCTGAATCATCATCAGCAATGTTAAGAGCTTAGCAACAAGATGCATTTTTAGTACTTTTGCTATTTTTATACTTAAGTTAAAGGAACAATGGCTTATGGTATAATATCATATGCAGATTTCCAAAATAAAGCTAGGCTGGTAAGGGTATAACTTACTAAGTATTCTCTGTTTAAGAAAAAAAAAAAAAAAAACAATGAAAAAAGGAATCAACATGAGAACTTGAATTTTTAATACTTTTGTTAGACAGTATCATGTCTAACATGATGTATTATTGGCGTCATTGCTGCATTTGAATCTTTGCTTCACTAGGGAATTAATATATGACATTTGTAATAACATAAAACTTATTTCTGGAACTGGTGATAAGACAGTAGTATTCATCTATAAAAACTGTTTGAAATCAGGATAACCTTTATTTGAAACTAAAGGATTATAGTGCAGGATTCTGTACCCACACTGAACCCGTATTCTATCTATGCTGAACCTGTGTCTGTTGAGAGGACTATCCTTGATACTTTTTTTTTTTTGCTGATTTTTGTGACTCAGTGTAAGTACAAATTACATTTCCAGTGATAAGTGCTAAAGAGAGACCAGTATTCTGGAACAGTTAGGTATGTAAATACAGCAGAATGAGTAGAGTATGATGTACTACTAACTAAACATGTAGGCAAAAGTATTCTGATATAGATTTGACAAGTATTTTTCTCTTATACCCTTTGAAAAGTAATCTTTTGGTGAAAGTTATTTATTCTTCTGAAATTCCAGACTTTGCTGCCTCTTTTAGGCTTTTATAACCAGTCTACCTGCTTCCATCACCATCATTACCTCCATGATAAGCAAAATACTTTACTTTTAAATGCATAAATATTAGCAATTTCTAATACAATCTAAGTCTACAGCAGCTATTATTTCAGATTTTATTCTAACAATGAGGTTCAGTTTGCAGACAAGTAGTTATATCTATGTCCCTAAAACATTGCACATGGCTTCTCCTTTTATTGGAAAGGTTTCTGTAGATTAATGGTTAAAATTTAGTTAAGTATGTTTTCCATACTTTTTGGTTTATTATTTGGAAAGTAAATATTCAGAACTGTTAAGAATTGAAGGGAACAGAGGGGAAACAGGGAGACGGTCAAGGAGGGAGAGGGGGAAGAGAAGGGAGAGGAAAAGTGTAATGGGGAAGGGAAGGGGAGGTGAAGGGGTAGGGAAGAGAAGGAAAGGAAAATGAAAGAAAAAAAGCAAAAAAGATAAACACCCTAAGAAATTTGAGCTTGGATGATGGATGAATTGAGTAGGAAGCTGTGAGATGCTTTTTCTAGGAAAGTAGGATGTTCAATGCAATAAGTGGAGTTCTTGAATCAGTAACAATGCCAGCTGCACTACTAAATATTCACTTAGAGCAGACATTCAGAGTGGGCAAGTCCGCTTGGAATGCTAAACAATCCTACAGCTGCTTTCTGCCTTTCTTTTGCATTAAAAATCATGTGTGTTTTTTGAGGGAGGGGTGGGGGCGGAGAAAATTCTCATTGCTTGTGCTAGTGTTTTTCTATTATGAATGAAGCCATTTTTACTTTCTGTGATCAACTGAGGAGTTAAAAGTCCTTAGGTATGTTCCCTTTTTCCACTAATGGAATCAATTGTGATTGGGAAATGTTGAACTCCAGGCATTTTTTTGTTAGATGCTAAGAGTTTCATTTTTATTTATATGATGTATTACTTTCCTCTCATTTCAAATGCTTCATCTGACTTTCAACACTACTTCCAAAAGAGAGACTTGTCAGTTTGGCAGCTGGTAGAAAGAAGAGACTGGTCTTTATTATGCTTGTCTTCTCTCTTACTCAGACCTCCTGTAAGGCCCATGTAGTATCCTCCGACCTTGTGAAGATCTTTGGATGCTTTAATACTGTTTGGCACTTGGATATGCTTTTAGTATGTCCAAATTGTTAATGACTTGTTAATGGAAATGAACTGTGTCCTGGAAATATAAATAATATCAGCAGTGATTCCTAGACACCAATGTCACTTAACAACCACCTAGGGACCTGATTCACTCATCTAAACAGTTTCCTGGCCTGTCTGAGATGCCCTAAAACTCACTCTCCAGGACACAGGTCCCCTATAGAAACTGTGCCCTGACTGCCAGCCACATGCAAGTGTCATGGATACTGAAGAGATAGCATATTTTGTAGCATTGATCATGTTGCTTTAATGGAAATAATGGCAAAAATAAAATTTATGTATTTCAGTGTATCCTCTTTGGTTGTGTAAACTCAACATTCTTCTTCTAATGAATTACCTTCACGAGATGAAAGGAACACATCCTAATGGTATACCTGTATGGAAACACATACAGAAGAATATCAATGCAGGACTAATAGGACTTGTAAAAGAGATTATCTCATTTGAGTAATACTGCAAAAAAATAAAGACCCTGTGTGCTGTTATGGAAAATCAAATACTGATATCAGTAAGACCCAGAAGTGTGACTATACTAGCACTAGCAGAAATAAAAGCATAGCTGGTTGCAATTTATAAATATGGGACGTGCTTCAGTAAAAACAAATAAATGAATGAAAGTTAAATCTAGACGTAAATTATATCTTTTAAGAAAGAGAAATCATGAAGATGTAGTATACTATATTGGAACTCAAATCTACCAGTACTGTTTCTGAATGTTTTCCATAATATTAATTAGTCAGAAACTACAAATATTGCTGTAATTTATTTCAGAATGCTTTGCTTTTTGAGTATCTTGAGTATGCGCAAAGATTCATAGGGCCATCTCACTCAAACAGTGCCATCTAGGGTCAAGGAGATGTCAGCACTACATCTAATCAGATGCATATATTGAAGTATATTACACATCACAATAACACTTTTGATTGCAGTCAAAGTTCACCCCTCCCCAGCCAACTCCTTACAGTTTATATGTTCAGGATGACATCGTATGGTATGGAATATCCCTTTGGACAGTTTGGGTCGTCTGCACTGTCTGTGTCCCCTCCCAGCTTGTTGTGCAGCCTCAGCCTTCTCACTGACAGGGCAGTATTAGAAGCTTAAAAGTCCTTGACTTAGTGTAATTATTGCTCAGAAATAACTAAAACATCAGTATGTTCTCAATGTTATTTTCATCCTAAATCCAAAATACAGCACTATACAAGATATTAGGAAGAAAATTAACTCTATCCCAGATAAAACCAGGATAATGCCTATAAATTTATATTTCTGGAATATAGTTGTATTGTTAAAACCACTAAATATTCTCCCTTAATGTGTACAGTAATTTTAACACAGTTTCAGTTCTTGGAATTCCTCTGGGGTAGATTTTGCCTGTGAGGGAAATCTTATTTTCACAGTTGACACAATTTATTTTCCTTATATTTTTATGGCTGCTGCTTCTGTTTTAATAACAATTAAAAAGAAAAAGAATAATAAAATTATCTTTTGACAGAAAAGTCAGAGAAAAGATGTCTTCAATGATGTACCTTCACAGCTGAGATACTGACAAGGTGACAAGACAGCAAACACTGCCACAGGCTGTTCTGTAACTGCTTTTTTAGCTGAGCTGAAAACTACAGTGTAGTGGAATATGTCTGACTCAATTATTCTTGAATGGACTTAAAAAAATTACAGCAAATAATCATACAAATAGATATTTAGACAGCTTAGACATATACATTGTTGTGGTTTTGCTTAGTGAGGGGGGCCTAAGGTGGTAGCTTCTGTAGGAAATTGCTAGAAGTCACTCCCCTTTGTTCAGTGGACTCGACCGGGCCTAGGGCGGACCCACTGCTGGCCAAGGCTGAGCTGATTGGGAGCAGAATGTCCCGTGATAGCGCCTCTGCCATAACGTATTTAAGAGGGGAAAACAGAAAAAAAAGAGAGAAGATGTGACGAAGCTGAGCAAGGGCAGAGGCCCAGAGTGGGAGGCACAGGCCTCCGGGGCCTTGCAGGCCTCACCCTTTGGCCTCTCGCCAGGCGGCCGACTGGGCCCAACTCAGCCCGGTCTGGCTGCAAGAGGTGGAGAGGAGAGAAGATGGGATGAATAACGTGAAGAGATCTGGAGACGCTTTTTGAGGCTTCTGCCAGCCCGTTGTGAAGAATGAACTTTTCTTGTGAGAGAAACAGCTGCAAACACCAAGGTCAGTGAAGAAGGAGGGGGAGGAGTAATGTGGCTCCTGGCCAAGATTCCCCTGCAGCCTGTGGTGACGACCATGGTGGAGCAGGTTGTCCCCCTGCAGCCCATGGAGGTCCACGGAGGAGCAGAGATCCACTTGGAGCTTGGAGCCCGTGAAAGACCCCGCACCAGGGGAGGTGGATGCCTGAATGTGGCTGTGGCCCGTGGAGGGCCCGCTGGGACAGCCGTTCTGGAGAGACTGCACTCCGTGGAAGAGATGACCCACACCGGAGCAATTTAATGAAGGACTGTGGCGTATGGGTGGGACCCCACACTGAAGCAGGGGAGGGATGTGAGGAGTTCTTCCCCCAACTGTGAAGCAGCGGCGTAAAACAACGCATGATGAACTGACCGCGATCCCCATTCCCTCTTACCCCCTGTGCCGCTCGGGGTGGGAAGGTAGATAATGTTAAGCTCGGGAAGTGGGAGGGGTGGAGGAGGTTATCTTGTTTCTCTGTCTCATTGTCCTGCTAGTTGTAGTAATAAATGAATAGTTTTCCCCAAGTCGAGTCTGGTTTTGCCCATGACGGTAAGGATTTCTCCCTGTCCTTATCTCAAACCTCGAGTCATTTTTCTTAAATTATCTCTCTTTTCTTAAATTATCTTTCCCTATTCTCTCAGAGGGTGGGGGGAGTGAGAGAGAGACTGCGTAGTCTGGTCCGGATCGGGGCTAAACTACGACAACATTGACAAAATTTACATACTGTTTTAGACTTGTTGCATGATTTCTCTGAGCACAGATACTGGAAAAGCAGTATGTCAAAATGGTCACGTAGATTGCTAGCTGCCTTTGTACATAAGGTAAGCATGATGTAAACAGTATGCATATAGCCTTAGTTGTGTCTTTTGTAGAGAACAGCTGGAGAAATTTGTTTACATTTTCTTCTCCTAAACCCTTTTGCCTTTTGTACATGTAAGGAGACAAGATCATGTATCATTTCCCCGATGAATGGAAGAGAGGGAACATAACCCCCATTTTCAAAAAGGGGTGTAAGGAAGACGCGGGCAACTACAGGCCGGTCAGCCTCACCTCTGTGCCTGGCAAGGTCATGGAGCAGATTCTCCTGGAAACCATGCTAAGGCACATGGAGAGCAAGGAGGTGGTTGGTGACAGCCAACATGGCTTCACCAAGGGCAGATCGTGCCTGACCAATTTGGTGGCTTTCTATGATGGGATTACAGCATCGGTGGACAAGGGACGGGCAACGGACATCATCTACCGGGACTTGTGCAAGGCATTTGACACTGTCCCGCACGACATCCTTCTCTCTAAACTAGAGAGGCATGGGTTCGATGGATGGACCACTCGGTGGATAAGGAGTTGGCTGGGTGGCCGCACTCAGAGAGTGGTGGTCAACGGCTCAATGTCCAAGTGGAGACCGGTCACCAGTGGCGTCCCTCAGGGGTCCGTGTTGGGCCCGGCCCTGTTCAACATCTTTGTCGGTGACATGGACAGTGGGATAGAGTGCACCCTCAGCAAGTTCGACGATGACACTAAGCTATGTGGTGCCGTCGACACGCTGGAAGACAGGGATGCCATCCAGAGGGACCTGGACAGGCTGGAGAGGTGGGCCCGTGCCAGCCTCATGAAGTTCAACCAGGCCAAGTGCAAGGTCCTGCATCTGGGTCATGGCAATCCCAGGCACAACTACAGGCTGGGCAGAGAATGGATGGAGAGCAGCCCTGAGGAGAAGGACTTGGGAGTGATGGTGGACGAGAGGCTCAACATGAGCAGACAATGTGCCCTTGCGGCTCAGAAGGCCAACTGCATCCTGGGCTGCATTAAGAGAAGCGTGGCCAGCAGGTCGAGGGAGGTGATTCTCCCCCTCTACTCTGCCCTGGTGAGACCCCACCTGAAGTACTGTGTCCTGTTCTGGAGCCCCCAACATAAGAAGGACATGGACCAGTTGGAAAGGGTCCAGAGGAGGGCCACGAAGATGATCAGAGGGCTGGAGCACCTCTCCTATGAAGACAGGCTGAGAGAGTTGGGGCTGTTCAACCTGAAGAAAAGGAGGCTCCGGGGAGACCTGGTAGCAGTCTTCCAGTACCTCAAGGGGGCCTACAGGAAGGATGGGGAGAGGCTGTTCAGTAGGGCCTGTTGTGATAGGACAAGGGGTAATGGTTTTAAATTAGAAGGAGGTAGGTTTAGATTAGATATTAGAAAAAAATTTTTTACAATGAGAGTTGTGGAGCACTGGAACAGGTTGCCCAGAGAGGTGGTGGATGCCCCATCCCTGGAAACGTTCAAGGCCAGGCTGAATGAGGCTCTGAGCAACCTGATCTAGTCAGGGATGTCCCTGCTTCTTGCAGGGGGG
>WHYT01016995.1:241272-277599 GCA_009806455.1 Tetrax tetrax
TTTTTTTTTTTTTTTGTAAATTTGAAACAAACAGAAAACAACTTCCCTGGTTTTATAAAGTTCTGTGATTTATTTTTTTTTTCTTTTGTGAAATATTAAAAAAAAAAATCCAAACAAAAAAAAACAACCCTAAAGTGTCTTGGAATTTCTCCAATGTGCATAAAATAATTATTGCTAGTAAAAAAAGAAAAGCACATTTGGTTAAAATATAATCAATTATGTTTAATCCTGATCTTTTCTATAATGTAAACTACACTTCACAGAAGAAAATTATTTCAAATTGAGCAATCAAAATGTTTCATTCAGTTTCAAAAGAGAAAACATTGACATTTAAATGCTCCTATTAAAGAAGTTATCAAAGTAGTTACTTATCTTAAGGCATATTTGGCACAAGTCACTGTTTTCAAACTCCTTTGTAACTTTCCTAGACTCACATTATAATTACAAACTATTTATTTTTAAGTGTAAATTCTATCTTTGAGTAAGCTAAACACAATTTTTCCGCCTAGATAAAGAGTATCTGTTTTCATAGACTATGGTTTGACTCAGTACCATTTTTTTTCCTGACAGGCAGAAAACTCTGCATCTGGTCTGCATTCAGATGGGATATGTATTATTCATGGCAGTATAGCATTGCTGGGATTCATGATAGGGCAGAATTATGGTTTGACTGTCCATATTGTATATTCCCAAATCTTCCTATCCCCCTCCCTCCTAAACTCATTGTTAACTCTGAAACTCATGGGCCAGCAACTGCAAGTGAAGATTTTTATAGCCATGGAGGACATATTAGGGCAACTAGTAATTTGAGTAATCAGTACCTTCAGTAATTTTACCTTTCAATGATTTCTGCAATAACATTTTTTTCATGTATACATGTTTATAACTTATGTTCATTCTTAGCTTCCTATTAAAGTACATTTTCTTTGGAAGAGGAAAATTTTTTTTTTTTTTAAATCAAAGTATAAAAATAGACTCCTAGAAAGGGAATTATGACACACAATTAAGATTCTTAAATTATGACTGTAAAGACAGGAACTTAGTCATAATCTTTCTACAAACCAATTGTTGCTATGTTTTATCCTTATTGTTTTCCTCACTTCTTTACCCTCTGAATACAGGGGCGTTAGTTTATCAGTTTGGCAGATGGTCCCACACTATACACAGGCCATGAATATAACGTCCGCCATTTCCAATTACACTGAGATAAAGGAGAGAAATGCAGTCATGGTCGACATATTTTGTTTTACTATTGTTAAAAAAACCCCAAACATATAAATGAATGTTTATTCACAAATAAAGAGGGCTGAGTTTTATCTAATCGGTTAGGAGACTAAGCCACATGCCTTACTTTTGTGGTTTAACCCCAGTCGGCAACTAAGCACCACATAGCCACCCACACATTCCCCTCCCCGGTGGGAAGGGGGAGAGAATCAGAAGAGTAAAAGTGAGAAAACTGAGATAAAGACAGTTTAATAAACAAAGCAAAACCATGCACACAAGCAAAGCAAAACAAAGAATTCATTGACTACTTCCCATCAGTAGGCAGGTGTTCAGCCATCTTCAGGAAAACCAAGATCCATCAAGTGTAAAGGTTATTTGGGAAGATAAATACCCTAACTCTGACTTTCCTCCCCTTCCTTCTTCTTCCCCCAGATTTACATGTTGAGCATGGCATCATATGGTATGGAATATCCCTTTGGTCAGTTAAAGTCAGCTGTCCCAGTTGCGTCCATTCCCATCTTCTTGTGTAACCCCAGCCTACTCACTGGTGGGGCGATGTGAGAGGCAGAAAAGACCTTGACTCTGCATAAGCTGCTAGGAAGAAAATTAACTCTATCCCAGGTGAAACCAGGACACTTACTTTGAAAATCTCAGTCCTAAGTGCCATATTCTGAGTAATGACACAACATTTTGTTTTGATGCCTAGAATACATTCCCTCTGTGTCATTCCTTTCCTTTCCAACTCCCTGTCCCAGCTTAATCATCTCTTCACCTCACACTAAGCTCTCATGCACACAGTCCTCACAAATTCCCCTAGCTCCTTAAAGCTGCTACTATAGTTGGAAAGTCAGAAAGAAGCAGCAGCTTCTATCAATCAGTGGCAGCAGTGGGTTCTTTTAGCCAGGATACTAAAAAAACATGGACATATGTTTGGGTTTTTTTATTCAGTTTGCCCATCTTTTAAGAAAATATAATAACTTTTTTTTTTTTTTCAAATATTTGCTCCATTTGTGACTTATTCTTTCTTAGCTTTTCCCTCCTACACTCCCTGTAGCTGTTTTCATCTGCCCCAGTGGTAGAAAGCAAATAAAAGAAGGAAGGATGAGAGTAGAAGATGACAACTCTCAGGTTCGTATTTGGAAACAGAAATAGTAAATTTCATTTCTAGCAATGGTGAAGCACACGATGTCAAAGTATTTTTGTTCCCAAATAATTTTTCTAGTCACTTAGAGCAGGACAGCTAGGCACACTAGGTTCAATGCATTGTAAAACACCATAGACTGACAAAATGCTGAGTAATAACACTCCGTGATAAAGTGAGTTCAAGCATTTCTAAAGGATACAGCAGCTTCCATTAACTTAATGGCTGTTCTGAGATTACAGTGGCATAAATATGATCAAAAGTGAGCTAAATCCATGCCATTGTAAATCTATGTCACCCTATTGATATGGTTGTAACATTGCACTTTGCTACAGCAGTCCTCGTCCAGTCTGAAAAGTTAAGCAACCAGTGAAAATAAAGTCAAACAGGAAATAAGCTAATGTGGAGCAAGTACATTATCTTGTTTTGGTTTTGTTTATTTATTTGTTTACTTGCTTGGTTTTTTTCATTTGTTTAAAGACTAACTCTTTTAGAGATAGTGTCTTACCTCTAGTATTGAACAAAAAGCAACATTAGCCACTGCAACTGGAAATTACAGGCTGCAATGAAGAAATATTGAATTGCAGATAACATAAATTATAGGTGTTGCTAATTCTCTGTGACATTCACTCAGTGCTATGATAAATAGTGAACAACTCCGCATCTGCTAGAACTGGTATGTTCTCAACCACTTAAGAACTTTGCAATTCATATTCAGTTCCAAAAGGTTTAGATCAGTTGTGGCATTTGAAATGGTACTACTTAAAATGTATGCCTTCAGGCTAATACATTTAGTCTGTCAACAGGGCTTTTAGAATAGCATTTCAAACTGAATATTCAGACATGGTTCCTGCACCACAGTTATGACTAAGAAATTATTTCCACATGAATAGTAGCCCTGACTCTCCTGAGCTGGACCTCATGGATCTCCTGCAAGACTCTTTCATGGCACTGAACCCAAACTCTAGCACGGGCTCTGTCAATGACACCCTTCACCCTCACCAGAGCCACAGTTCCAGTTTTCAATGGCAGCTTAAACCCCTCTGCTGGATCTCGCTGACATTTAAGCTGTGATGACTATTTTTAACAGAGGTATTTGTTTCTAATTACTTCATATCTTTTTCCTCTCATAGTGTAGTAATGGTATAGCTTATCTCTTAAAAAAAAATTGCATGTTTCAAACATGCATGTAACTTTGTTACTTTTTCTGTGGAGAGGTGAAGATGTATTTTTTTTTTTTTTAATCGCAGCCATGTACTAAAATTGTAAGACTATATTTGCCAATTTGTTAAAATAAGTATGAAAAATACATTGAGTTGTCATGCAGTTTGGCCATTCCATTAGTCCTGAGCCATTGGTGTGAGTAAGGCAGGTCTGTGTGAGTTGTAAATCACAAAAGTCCAAAGATTTCCACCTAACATTTTATGAACTGATTTACAGCAGGTGAAGATCTTGTTCAGCACATGAAATCACAAACTGTGAGGTATATTTCTCATCTATTCTTGTACCTTCACTCTTTTTTTTTGGAACATGCACTGTCAGTATTTGCATATGCACAGTCATCACTTGTCTAATGATAGTTCATCCAAGAATATATTAAACAGTAAATATGCAGTAAAGTAGCTAAAACAGCATTAACGTGATTTTATTTTAGATACTGAGAAATAAGAACAAAACTAAAACCATGTTCCCCCCACCTCCATTCTTCCCAAGATCAACTTCATTTCTGACTCATCTACCTCCTCTCTCTCCCCTGAGCAGTGCAGGGGGGAGGAGGAATGGGGGTTGTGGTCAGTTCATCACACGCTATCTCTGCTGCTCCTTCCTCCTCACTCTCTTCCTCTGCTCCAGCATGGGGTCCCTCCCACAGGACACAGTCCTTCACAAAATTCTCTGACTTGAGTCCTTCCCACGAGCTGCAATTCTTCAAAAACTGCTCCAGCACAGTTTCTTTACATGGATTACAGTGCTTCAGGAACAGACTGCTCCAGTATATGTCCTGCATGGATTCATAGGTCCTGACAGAAAATCTTCTCTAGTGTGGGCTCTCCATGGGTTCACAGCTTCCTTCAGGCACATGCACCTGCTCCAGCATGGGGCCTTCCATGAGCTGCAGGTGGATCTCTGCTCCACTGTAGACCTCCATGGGCTGTAGCGGGACAACCTTCTTCACCATAGTCTTCACACAGGCTGCAGGGGAATCTCTACCCTGGCTCCTGGAGCTCCTCTCCTCCTCCTCCTCCCCCTTCAGTCACCTTGGTGCGTGCAGGGTTGTTTCTCTCAAGTTTTCTCATTCCTCTCTCCTGGCTGCTGTTGCACAGTGTTTTTCACCCTTTCTAAATATGTTATCACAGAGGTGCTACCAAGGTCCTTCATTGGCTCAGCTTTAGCCCGCAGTGAATCTGTCTTACAGCCAACTGGAACTGGCTCTGCCTGACATCGGGACAGCTTCTGGTGTCTTTTCACAGAAGCCACCTCTGCAGCCTCTATGCTACCAGAAACCTTGCCATGGAAACCCAGTACAACCCTCAAAAATAATTTCCTACACCAAAATCAAAATAACTACCTAACAACACTGACAAAGGTGGACAAGTTACACACACTCCATTCCTTGTCCTTTCAGCAGAAACATAAAAGAAAAGAATTCCCCACAATTATTCTGCTCTCTGGCAATATTCAGTCCATATTTTACCTGTTACCTCTCCCTACTACTGTCCTTATCTCAAATTCCTCAAGTGCCCCATCTTGGGCACCAAAATAGACTGTGGTGGGCTCGCTTTCACTGGCCACCAGATGCCCACCAAACTGCTTTATCACTTCTCCTCCTCAGAAGGACAGGGGGAAAAATAAGATTAAAAACCTGTGAGTCAAGTTAAAGGCAGTTTAATGAAGAAAAGAAAAGGCCACGCGCAGAACCAAAGGAAATTTTAAAAAAAAATATTTTCCACTTCCCAACAGCCACTTCCTAGGAATTATGTCTCAGTACATGTAGAAGTTGTTACTGAAGACAAACATTTTAATAATAAATGCGTCCTTCCTCTTCCTTTTTCTTACTTTTTATTGCTGAGCACAACATCATGTGATATTAAATATCCCTTTTGTCAGTTTGGGTCAGCAATCCTATCTATGTCCTCTCCCAATCTCTTGCCCACTCTCTTGCCTGTTGGCCTTTGGAGCAGGTCTGGGAGGTGGTTGGAGAGTCAGATGCCTGTTCAGTACTGTCAAGAGTAGCCAAAATACTGGTGTGATATCAACAATGTTCTGGCAACAAATACAAAACACAGTACTATGAGGGTTGTTATGGGGAAAGTTAATTCCATCCCTGTCCAAACACTACACTCTAGCACTCAGATTATAGAGAATGTTTGATTTAAAGTATTGTCTAGTCTTCCTATTCAGATGAGACATTATGCTGAAAAGGAGCTGAAGTTGGGATGGAAGAAGATAAACAAAGAAAAAAATTAGCTATTTCACATACTGTTTTGGCATTTGACAAGGAGAGAGAGAGGGAGGAATCCTTGTCGTTATGTATCTTTATATATTAGGAATCTTTAAGTATTATATTGTATTGGACATTGAACAAAATAAGCAGAAAATATTAAGTAAAATCACCAGAGTTTTCTGTAGGTCTTGTGCTAAGAATAGATGGAGATCAGGCTAGATAAAACTTCACAAAGTTGCCAGAAGAGGAAGTGGATCTTGTATCAAAAAAAACCCCAGCACAGTCATATTGAAGTCTTTCTGATTAATATCCCTCAAAACACTTGATGTCTTTAAATACTTGTTAAAATTATTTAAAAAGTTTAAATCATGTGTGAGGGGGAGTATATTTTAATGGCATCTACTTTTAAGATTAAAATGTTCCCCCACATGTTTATATTACTGGTACTAAAACCACTTGCAATTAAAACAAAAAGTTAATAATATGCACTAATGAAATCGCAAGCTTTGATTTTTCTTTAGCAGACAAGACACTTCAGATTTTAGACTGGTACATCTCAGTGGTAGTTCTAACATTACAATCAAGCTCTGTAATGAGCCTTCTTGAGTAGAGAGAATCAGTGACAGGTCCTTCCTCTGATTAATATTTGAAATACTGATTAGTATCAGGTACTGGATTTTTTAAAACACCTACAAGTATTATACAGATATCTAGCCATTGGTATGGTAATAACGTAATCATTCATTCATTCCATCTTCCCAATAATCTTCCATGTTTGTTCCCTGTCTCCTGCTCTGGGAATTTTGAGCAGTCTGTACACATGTGCTCCAAATACAGGTCACAGTTTTCTTTCTAAATCTTTATTTCCAGAAACGTATCTTATCAAACTAAATAAGCGTCTTTCATTTCTGAGAGTTTCTGTTCTTCCACTATCTATTCGGTATCCATATCATAACTGAGCCTCTTCTTTGGCAAGCTCTTTGATATGATAATCATATCTTCATGGAACAAAAATCAGCATTAGACTTCTGTGGAATCATGACAGAAATATTCATCAGGAACTTTATTTATCACTTAATTAATTATAAATCTTGGCCTAACTCATGTCTCTTTCCTATCTACCTTCAGTTATCTCTCTGAACAAATTTCTGTCCATTTTATGATTTATTTCTTTGTTCCTTTTGATTTATCACTATTATTCTGTTTATGGTATTCACAGGATTTATGGCAGTATTTTAAGCTGTATTTTCCACAATACTGTATGCAAAAGAATTTTTCATTGCGAGTTTTATGAGGAACACTAACGGTTATGTGGTGCAGGCCTGACTAGAAATTCATAGTCAAATTTCCATCAAACTGTCATCTCTTATTCTCTTTTAGTCTTCATGTTCTCCATCTTTTTTCTTTAAATTGAATACTAATACTTCAAATAAAGATTCAATATCATTCAAGACTTTTACTTTCTAGTGTAATAAGTAATTCTTTCTAACCTGTGGTTTTGTATTATTTTTCTGTCTAGCCAATGTTTTCACTATCTCTCAATTTAGGGGAAAAAAAACAACCCTAATTTATTTTCCTAAAAGATAAAGTTACTAAATAATCCTAAATAAAATATATATTCTTTGTCTGTCCCACCAGGTTAATTTTCTAGGCAAATGTATTTTTTATATATCCTTTCTTTACAATCATTTAATTTTGAGTTCCTGTGTGACAGCACAATATACAAATTAGTTTGCCTTTGAAGATTGATGTTTAAATGTAGGATCAAATCATTTACTGGGAATGATGTTTCTTTTCTAACCTACATTGCATAATTTTGTAATTATATTAAAAATGCTACACAATATTTGAAATTATGCTTCATTTTAACAAGTTGCACAAAAGCGGAGATCGTCACCATGTCCCTACAGCATCCAGCAGAGTAAGCCATTCAGTTGACTGGAAATGTAAAGTAAATTCTTTCTTTCTCAAATTTCAAGTCTTTTACCTTCCATTTTTAAAAGGACAGTTCACAGTCTATATCACAACATCTACATAATCTACAACATAGATTTTGCTTTTCTCAGCTTGAGAAACAATCAGCAATGATCTTTCAAGTCTAATTAAAAAAATGTGTAGGTCATATTAATTTACGTCTAACTTGCCGTGTTGTAGCTTCATTTATATATATATATATATTTTTTTTTTTTTTTTTTATAGGGAGAAACTGAAAAATTACTTCTTTAGTAGATACCAACAGACTTGCCCAGAAACAGATGACTAATATATCTTAATAAAGCACATGATAATATCAACATACATTGTAAAGTAGCCATGGCACTGTGAAAAATTGTGCCACTACAGCTTCAAACTTGTTCCATAATTTAAACAGTAAAAGTAAAAAGGACATACAGACTAGGTCTATGAGAACAGAAGTTTAGCTGGGACATTTCTACATCATATTTATTTTCAGAAGAAAATATACATCACAATTTAGTCCCAAAGGAAAATACTCCTCTTTTCTCCATCTCGTGTCATAACTCCAGAAAATTTTCTATTCGTAGTCCTTCAATAAGAAAGCAAGAGGCAAAGGGCTGAGCCTAGACCGCTTTGCTACTCTGGGGCAGGGCATCTGTGTTTCAAGCATGCAACCTCCATCTCTTCTTAAACAACTAAAATAAAGAGCTTGGCTGTGCTAATGTAGACAAGTTATAAACTCTTACTTTTAGAGACTAAAGTCTAATTAAAAAGAATTGTACAGCGATAAACAATTAAGGATTAAAGGATAAATTTGATTTTAGTCCACTTCTTTTCTACCATGTTACTGTTGGACTATTGCTTCACTGCTTCTAGATCAATGGTTTGATCTAGTAGCATGATCTCTATATGTGTACAGGAGTTTACACAGTTGATGGAACTTTCCACTTCCCAGTACTATCAATAATATTGCAACATTTTCAGCAGATCTTATCAGTATTCTAAGAACAAAACATCTGACTTGGCAATATATCTTTTCCATGCATATGGGTGTTGATATCGACTATACACCATCTGAAGCTACTTTGAATAGTCTAGTCTTCCCTTTTCTAAACAATTTTCCTTTTGAAAAAGAAAAATAACAAGAGTGAGAAACAAGAAAGATGATAACACTTTTTCTGTGCCTCATGTTTTTGAAATTGACACACCAGAAGGGTTTTAAAAATCACAGTAATTAGAACTTTTCATTCAAAGTATAGGCCAGTGAGAGCTGATTCAAAACTCAATTTAACATCTGGAGCACAGAAAAAAAAAAAAAAAAAAAAAAAACAAACCAAAATAAAAAAAAACCCAAAACCCCAAGAGAATCATCAGTTACCAATTGCAAATAACACTTCAAAACAATGAAATTCTCAGTTACTTACAAGAAATTTTCAGACTGCCAGCTGAGAGCAAGCAGTTTGCATGAACTACTCTCTTAAGGAAAGGATGCAAAGCATAGATAAAGTGTCTCAGTTTGGAAGGAAAAATCCTTGTAAAATATAAATATATTATTTCTGAACAATAAAAATTAATCACAAGGTTAATTTTGGAAGGAAGACTAGTTATTAAAACTTTAAAAATCTGCTTTTGCTTGTAATAAATGTTATTTCTTGGAAATTTAACCTTTAAGTGAAGAAATTAATTTTGTGGAAGAGTTCACTCTAATTTTTATAGATGGAATTTAAAATTACATTTTAAGTAAGCCACAGAAATGAAGATATTCGGAGTAAATCAGAACTTTCATATGTATGACAATTAGAATATAATTCAAATCTACAGAAATAATGATATATTTATTTGTTTATATATTTATGCATATATATATACACACGCACAAAATTCTAGGATAAATAGTTGAATGATTCATAAACTAAAAAATAAAACCACGATAATAATATTGTTAAAGTTGAACAAATTTTGTACATTATGAATAGGGACAGGAAAAAGCAATAACTAGAGGTACGATTACAAATTAAAGCACTAGAATAAAAGAAAATAAAATCCACCAGGCTGATGTTCTCAAATCTGCTAGTGGAAATGTTGAAGGACATGGTAGGAATTGATAGTGTTTAAAAAAACCTCTGAAATCTTTTACAGAGTGAAAAATATAAATCAAGCCAGAAGTGATAATATCTTTTCCACTTTTTTTTTTTAATGTTTCAAAAAAAAATAATAATGTTAGTCTTTAAGAAAATTTATTTACTGATAGTTCATTTTTGAGGATGAAATATTAACAGTAGTTATTATGTTATTAAGAGTTTTAAGCATTTTGCATGTCTTACTAAGTATTATATTATAAGTTAGACCATAGATTCATTGTGGCAAATATGTTTTGCCATTTCAATTCTGTTACATTTCTACATAATTTAAAATAATATATGTAAAATTATGACATATACTTATATGACAAGATCTGCTAGCCTTGTTTTGCTGGACCTGAGAAATAACTGGATGGCTGTCTCATTCTCTCAGAAGAGAGATTTGGTTGCAGTTCAGTCCGGTCATAAATATAATGTCACTCGCCTTAAGGTTACTTCTATTTGCCCTTGTGCTTATGGCCCATAGGTTTATTCTGGCAATAAGAGATCTTTGACTAACCCCATTTTATGAGGGAATCTCCTTTGGGCATGAATCCAAAATATATACCATCATAGCAGCTCTATAGGGAATCCTCAGAAACTTAAGAAGTTGGTTTTATGGCTTCTTTGCACTGAACCATTACAAATTTTCTGTGGAGTATCAGTGACTAAGATCCAAGAATTAATGTTCTTGGCTGGCTTTGTATGATTGTTGCAGAGGTGAAATTTAATATAAAATTTTTAAGAAGTTCTCTTTTTTAAAAGTAGATTTGGATATGAATTTTCATTTTGAATTAATTTTAAATTAAGGTGTATAAATATTAATTCAAAGAGTAAGACAAAAGTGTGTGGAACTTGAATGAAACTTCTGTGACTGTAAGTGTAAAAATACTTAATCTCTTCCCTTGGGTTCATGCTGAAACATTTTAATTAAAAATACAATCTGTAAATGTTTTGAATATACTTACCTCCCCCTGACTTCAGTGACAAATGAGGTTACTCAGCATATCACAAGTATGGGACATTTGTTATTCTGTAATGTCATTAAAGTTGTTGACTCAATTTAAAATGTCTGTTAAAGTTATAAAACTGTTAACTAGCATATTTGCTTAATTTAACTTTGAATGCAAGGAACTCTGTAGTAGTTTACTCCAGCATAAGTATATTTTCTACTCTAATCTGAATTGAGCAGTTGATTATTTACTTCAATTTCCTATTTTACTGATAAGATAATTCTTTTACTTACTAAGCTGAACGGTCCTTAACATTTGTAGTCAAAGCCAGTATTTCTGAAAGTGTACTGTATTAGCTATTTTATTAATTTTCCTGACAGCTTTGAGACAGGGTCTCCTAATGTGCCATCAATACATAATGTGAGCTTTTTTTTCTGCAGAGATGTATTCTTATTTGGAAGACACATCACATGATAAATGGCATCCAGAATATTATAGATAAACATTTCTAAAAGGGTACATAATGTTTAAGTGTTGTTGAAAGAGATGGGGAGAGCTAGCATTATTTTCTCTAATGTAACAGTTTTTGTTTGAATATAGTTTGTGAGGTTTGTAGTCTGTTGTGAAGTTCTAGCACCTTATTTTTTAAAAAGTGTTTATTTGTTTTCATCTTCTTATTTTCAAACTTATTTCATAAGAGATTACACTCACTAAAAGAGAAAATGCTTGAATACACAGAGATTATATTGACATTTAACTTTAAAACACTAAAGAAAGCAATTGTTTTTCGAAAAAGGGTACTTAGACTTCTGATTCTTCTTTTCAACATAATATAGTGCTTAATACTGTCTCTCAAAATTTAAATAATGCATCTCTTGTAGTTCGTGGGCTTTGTAGGGGTCAAATAGATTTTTGTATCTAGGTTAAAGCCAGATTGTTAAACTGGTTCACAGTATTTTGGAGAAAAGGGAGGGAGAGCTTTATGCAAGAATTTATACCAACCACACTGTTGAAATAATGAATATAGCACTGAAAACTAAGGAAAATTAATACACTCTGTAACTGTTGATGTTGCTAGCTTAGTTTATAATCATAGCAGACAAAAAGTGCTCACAGACACACACAGATCAAGTAGACTTGGTAGTATGTTTTCTTTCATGAGCAGAACCATGTGTACAGTCAGTGAATGGAGGGAAGTCAGTATTCCTCTCCACTAGACACCTGTGAGTCCACATCTGAATTACTGTCACCAGTTTCGATTTCCCCCATACAAGAGTGAGATGAAGGGATGGGGCAGAGGGCCATTAGGATGGATAAGGCAAGTACAAAAGAGGCGAAGATAACAGAGTTTGTTTAGCCTAGAGTGAGGGGAAAAAAAGGGAAAGGAAGGTGTGGGAAGGTGCGGGAGAAAGGCAAGGCGAGATTAGGCGACGTGAGGCAAGGCAAGGCAAGGTAAGGAAAGGCACGGAAAGGCAGAAGAGAAGGGAAGGGAAAAGAGAAGGGAAGGGAAAAGAGAAAAGAAAAGTCATTTGAAGCATTTACCATCTTCTACTATCTAAAGGGAGGTTATACAGAAGGCAAGGCATACCTGTCTACTCTTCTCACAGGCATGCAGCAGAAGTCACATAGTCAGAAGCTGCAGCTGCAGAAAAATCACAAGAAGCAGTAAAGAAGCAGTTCGTCTCAATGAGAACTCATTTGAAGGCATCTAAACAACTATCTCAGGTATAGCCAAAAGACTCCTTTTCACGGAACATGCTTGACTTCGTCACAAAGTTGTAGTTAGCAGTTAGTGGCAAGCACCTACAGTTGTAGCATGCTCTGCTACACCTCTCAGAAACATATTTCATGTGGTCGAGAAGCACTGGTGAGAATAAAAGATCAAAGATCCTTGTCCTGAGTAGCTGCTAGCAATTACGTGCCACTTACCTTCTATTCCTGCTTAATATCCAAAGCACTCCGTGCTACTGCCCATAGGAAGCCACCATTGAGAAATAATACATAGTATCATATATTGTATACACAGCTTTTCTTGCACATTGGTAGTTACACTTTAGCAAGAACAATATTCTCTGGAAGGAAAAGAGGCTGAATATGAAGTAGGTATTACTAACCAGTTCTGATAATATTCGTACAGTAAATATGGATTTCTTTTTCCGATAATTGCAATTTCAGGTTTGGATAGTTTTGTCAAGTTTCACTAGTATGTGTGCAAAATCCTATGTTTTTTTTTTCCCTTTTGCTGCTGGAAGACTTTTTTTTTTTTTTGTTAACTCTGAAGTAACAAGAGGTTAAGTGTCAAGGACATGAAATAAAATAGATCAGATCAAATTGATCAGATCAAATAATCTAGACAATAATGGAATCAGCTAGTGATATTGTTTGAAAAAAAGGGAAGAAAGGGGAGACAAGCAGAAAACAGTCAAAAAGAGAACACATTGCTCTTTGTCTGTCACTAGGAGTGGTCCTCTATCTATTGCCAGTCTGAATTGCACTACTAATGTAAGAGGCAGCTAGAAACTGCAGCAGGCAGTAAGGTGCCAACTGTGTTTGTGGTAGGGTTGTTTTATAGAAGGTTGTACTCCTGATGGATACAAAAGAAACCTCTGTGTTCAAATCAGAATGATTTAGTGTTTGCAAACTGCTGATACTTCTTTGGGATAAACTTAAGTTCTTCTTTCATGAAAAAATTGCCAATATAACCTGCTCTTAATAGCATCTGCCAAATTGTGACACTCTTCTGGCTGAGCAGCGTGTTTTGGTGATCCATATAGAGCTTGCTGGAGTGTGTCACAGGGACAAACTGTTTGTTGCACATGGTTTAAAGCGAATCAAGCATTAAAGTAGTTTATTGATTTATTAATGACAGTCAACTGCCAATCATTGAACCTTATGTCCAGGATCAATATCAGCAATACAGTAGATACCAGATGCTTACAAAATGTCAGTAAACTCCTATACATTTCTAAATACCTTCTTATAACTAATGCCAAAGCATTCTGATCTCCACACACATCCAAATTATGTGCACACACACCCCCTCCATGGGGCATGTGAATTATAAGAACAACACTCTTTCCTGTGAGTGTAGGTTCTCCTACCTTCATACAACTTTTCTTGGAGATGAGGTGCTCTTGCTCTGTATCCATCCAGCTTTCCACAACCCACTAATGCATGTATCTGGAAGAAAGTCCCCCATAAGTCACCTGAGGTGGAGTCCCTACTTGTTGCATCTTTCCTTTTGAGGCTACAAGCTAGATTCAGACTACTTACAGCATCTGATTGAGAGATAGCTCTGCCTGTTCTTGTTGGAGGTCCTGACGCCAATGCGGTACCTAATAGCAGTGTCAAGACAGGTGTGGACTCCTACTATGTTGCCCTCTTCTCTACCTATCTCCCTGCATAAACTTCTCTACTTTCTTTTTTTTATTACTTTTCAAGCTGAGGCCTCTGTTGTAAAAAATCTCTGTATAATTCCCTGGTTTCATCTCTTGTATGGTTGCCTTCCTCTTCAGTATAAAAAGTTTTTGAAAATACCTTTTCAGACAGTTTGCTCTGTTGTTCAATTCAAATACTAAAACTGAATGTCTGTCACTTTCTTGAGCAAGCTGTTGCACTATTCCACAAGCTCCTTTTTAGCTTGGTTGAAGGTGGTAGTATAAAGAAATTAATTATTTCTGTACAGTTTTATACCTTATTTACTTTACGTGGAAGAAAAACCATGTACAGATTTTAATATGTAGAGGAAAATAAGGTTTGTCCAGTTCTGCTCACTTTTTATACCGATACTAAGGAAAATGTTGGAAGAATACAAAGCTAGTGGAGAAAAAACAAACAAACAAACCACAACTAAAACAAAAAACCAAAAACCCTTCCTCAGAGTAAAATAATGTGAATCATATTCAGATCTTGTGGGAATATCTTTCATTTTACTTTTGTATTGAGAGACAGTAATTAACTGAATGAGAAAGATCTGCTTATGAACCCATCACAAAGCTCTGAAAAATTAAGGCAGCTTTTCATAATGCTGATAGAAGTTGTGGTCGCATCACGGTAAATTAGACTTTGGAAAATCCTATTAATTATTGTAAGGATAGAAATCTTCTGTGTGAGATGCTGACTCTTAGAGGAAAACGTATTTTGCAGGATCTGACAGCCCAAAAGAGGTGAGGTTGCTGCACTTCCATGCCCCAGATCCAGCCAGCAACAAGACTGAAGGTATAGTCCCTGTAGGTACAAGCACACAGAGAACACATGTATGCCACATGTAAACATGTATAGACAGCTGGCCGCACACATCACAGACAGAAACGCAGAGAGTTCACAAGAAGAGAAAGCACCAGTAGGCTTACCCTGCTCCCCTCTGGCTGAGCCAGATAGATGTCCATTAGTAAGAATGTTTATGCACATATCTTTGCCTAGGTATAAACATTGGAAGCATACACACACACACACACACAAAGAACTCTCCAGGACTTCCCACGTCCCCAGTAACAAACAGTCCATGGTCCTGCTTTTAGAGATGCTCCTGGCTCCTGGACCATTTCACCTACTCATAGGCTGGTTTGGCTTGATCTTTGCTAGTGATCACATACTCACCAGCTCACTTGCCTTCTCTCCTGGTGCTGGCACCATGGACACATGGACCTCTGACTATCGGTTCCATCCTAGTTGCTGACACTTGGTTTCACTCTGGTGTCACCAGTCCCTGGGACTCACGCATATGGACCCTCTAGCCCACAGTGCCAGCCCAGTTGCTGGCACCTAGACCCACATTCATTTCATTCGCTTGCACCACAGACATATGCGCCCTTCAACCCATGATCTGACTCCAGCTGCTTGCACAAGGATTCCCTTATGTATACACACATATACACAGTGACCAGTGAGTCTCTCATTCAGCAGAAGAGTTAGGAATTCCAAAGTGGGTGGAAGCAAGGACAAATAGCCTGAGAGGAATACAGAGAGATTGTCTGAGCAGCCATGGTTGGCTAAAGGCCTGATAGAATTAAATCTGGCCTGGGACACCAAGGGCAACAAGAAAAGCTTCTATAGGTACATCAGAGATAAAAGGAAGACCAAGGAGAATATGGGCCTTCTTTAGAAGGAAATAGGAAACATGGTTATCCAGGACGTGGAGAAGGCTGAATTTTTTTTTGCCTCAGTCTTCACTAGCAAGTGCTCTAGCCACATGACCAAAGTCACAGAAGGTGAAGGCAAGGATTGGGAGAATGAAGAACTGCCCATTGTAGGAGAATATCAGGTTTGAGACCATCTAAGGAACCTGAAGGAACACAAGTCCATGGGATCTGATGAAATGCATCTGTGGGTCGTGAGGGAACTGGCAGATGAAGTTGCCAAGATACTCTCCGTCATATTGGAGAATATGATAGCAATCCGGTGAAGGTCCCACTGACTGGAAAAGGGGAAAACATAACTCCGTTTTTAAAAAGGGAAACAATAAAGATCTGGGGAACCACAGGCCAGTCAGTCTCACCTCTGTGCCTGGCAAGATCATGGAACAGATCCTCCTGGAAACCATGCTAAGGCACATGGAATATAAGGAGGTGATTGGTGACAGCCAACATGGCTTCACTAAGGGCAAATCATGCCTGATCAATTTGGTGGCTTTCTATGATGGGATTACAGCATTGGTAGATCAGAGAAGAGCAACTGAAGTCGTCTATCTGGATTTGTGCAAAGCATTTGACACTGTCCCGCACAACATCTTTGTCTCTAAACTGCAGAGACATGAATTTGACAGATGGACTACCCAGTGGATAAGGAATTGGCTGTATGGCCACACTCAAAGAGTTGTTGTCAACGGCTCAATGTCCAAGTGGAGATCAGTGACGAGTCGTGTTCTTCAGGGGTTGATATTGGGACTGGGGCTGTTTAAGATCTTTTCTGGTGACATGGACAGTGGGATAGAGTACACGTTTAGCAAGTTTGCTGAGAACATCAAGCTGTGTGGGGCTGCTGACACACTGGAGGGAAGCAATACCATCCAGAGGGACCTGGGAAGGCTGGAGAGGTCGGCTCGAGTAAACCTCATAAAGTTCAACCAGGCCAAGTGCAAGGTCCCTCACATGGGTCAGGGCAATCCCAGGCACAAATACAGGCTGGGCAGAGAATGGATTGAGAGCAGCCCTGAGGAGAAGGACTTGGGAGTGATGGTAGATGAGAAGCTCAACGTGAGCCGACAATGCACTTTTGCAGCTGAGAAGGCCAACCACATCCTGGGCTGCCTCAAGAGGAGCGTGGCCAGCAGGCTGAGGGAGGTGATTCTGCCCCTCTACTCCGCTCTTGTGAGACCCCACCTGGAGTACCGTATCCAGCTCTGGAGCCCCCAACATAAGAAGGACATGGACTTGTTGGGGTGAGTCCAGAGGAGGGCCATGAAGATGATCAGAGGGCTGGAGCACCTCTCCTCTGAAGACAAGGTCGGGGCAATTTCAACCACAAATACAGACAGGGTAGAGAATGGACTGAGATCTGCCCTGAGGAGAAGGACTTGGCATTGTTGGTTGATGAGAAGCTCAACATGAATTGGCAATGTGCGCTTGTAGCCCAGAAAGGCCCAGAAATGCATCCTGAACTGCATTAGAAGCATGGGCAGGTTGAGGGAGGTGATTCTTCTGCTCTACTCTGCTCTGGTGAAACTCCACCTGGAGTACCACCTCCAGTTCTGTGGCTCCAAAAGTAATAACATAGGTCTGTTGGAGGAGGGCCAGAGGAGGGCTATGAAGAGAATCGGAGGCCTGGAGTAAGTCTGCTACTAGCACCTCTCCTATTAATCAGCATGGTGAAGAGAAGGCTCTGAAGAGACTTTAGAATAGCCTTCCAATACCTAAAGGGGGCCTAAAACAAAACTGGGGAGGGATTTTTGACAAGGGTATGTAGTGATAGAACAGGGGGTAATTGCTTTAATCTGAAGAGGATAGATTTAGATTTAGATAAGGAAGAAATTCTTCACTATGAAGGTGGTGAGGCACTGGAATGCGTTGCCCAGAGAAGTTCTGGATGACCCTCCCTTGAAGTGTCCAAGGCCAGGTTGGATGGGGCTTTTAGCAACGTGGTCTAGTGGAAGGTGTCCCTGCCCATGGCAGAGAAGTTGAAACTAGATTATTTTTAAAGTGCCTTCCAACCCAAATCATTCTGTGATTCTATGTTTTCTATGCATTTAATATCAATGTAGAATAAACTGCCCTGATCAGTCACAGGGTATGGCTAAACAAGTATACTGATCAGCAAATTACTCACACATGGCCAATCCTTTTGATCCCCTTACCACTCCATTTTCTCACAGTTATCCCTCCCCAAATCAGCTGAATCTATCCCTTTTCCTGCATTTATTTCTTCCTTTGATGCAGTCCCTTCCTCTGAGTTCTTAATTTGTCTTCCTGTCTGCACTTGTGCCCCTGTGCTTCTCTGGGCTTGTGGAGGTTGACCTTTTAAGGGGTAATTGCTCTTCTGTGATGAGCATAGGAGCAACCATCAAGACTACTATTTGGGTAGCTCCATCTACTATTGGTTCCCTGTACTCCTTTGTGGTCGTGGAGATGAGGTTTTATCACATAGCTTAACAAGGTTTAGGTCATGACACTGGCAGGTAGGATTCTCACACTTTGATGCCTATGTGAGAACAACTTTTCTCATTTGACTTTGTATTCAGTGGGGGCTTGATTCAGCTGCATGACCACTGGCATCTACTGTTGTTTGAGTCTTCCCCTGATCCTACCTGGCATGCAACTGCCACTCCGAAAGAAAGCAAGTCCTTCCTGAATCTTGTGTCGTGCCTGCCAGCATCGCAGAGATATCTTGGATGTCATAACCTACTGTAGTGCATTTAAGTAGCTGAGAAATAGTGCTTATCACCGTAATCATTCCGTGGGCTTCTTTGCTGTATTGTCTAGCTCTCCACTGAGTATAATGTGGCCTAGACACCAGGTTCCATGTAGCCAGTATGTAGCCACCTAGATGTAGACAACTTAATCTGAAACTGAATCCCTACCTAGGTTTCACTAGCAGTCTTCAACTGCTCTGTTGTCAACAAAAGAGGAGAGAGGAAAAAAAAAAAAAAGCTGCTTCTGATAACAGGAGCAAAATAACTGGGTAGCAATACACCATGTTCATTATAGCAAGGAGGATAGAAAGCTGAAGGTAAAGGGTCTTGTAAAGTCTAATGGGAGAATGGGAGTATATGCACTTTGGACTGGTTTGTGTTGTTCTGTACCTTGTACTGTATCTCACAGAAGTGTAAAATAGGAATGAAGTGCTTTCACTCTGGTCTTCAGTGTAGTGAAGACAGTCTCTACTTCTTGATTTTACTCACACTGGAAATATATAAATAAATTATGAGCATTTCAATTCTGTGTAGTTTAAAATCTGTATATATTAACTTTCAAACAATATGTAACATGGTTCATGATGCACCATGCACTGTATTTACCTCTGTTTAGTTGAAGTAATTAATCTTATAATACAATAAGGTAGATTCAGCAAATTAGGTTTTAAGAAAACTGCTTTTTGCAGACCTGAAACCCTGAAACACCTGCTCTCACAGCTTCTCTGAGCGTGAAAGGCTGATCAAGCATTATGTTCTTAGTTTTAGCCACTACAATGTTCAGATTATAGAATCGCTCTGCCCTCCTTTCTGATCTCTAGGAAGATTTATGTCTCAAGGGTTTCTTGATGACCCTATGGGGACTTCAGGACCAAGGCCCTTCAGCACCCAAGGACTCTTCAGTCCTTGGGGACTAAACATTTCTCAGAGGACACTAGTGCATAATTCTAAGGATGAAGAAGACTTCAACTGCAGCTAGACCCTGAATGAGAATTACTAGGAAAAAAAAAAAAAGAATCTGTGCATTTTTATCTTACTCTGTACCGACATTTTTAAAAATCGACCAGAGGACCAGTATCTAATGAATTAAAATATTTATTTTTTTTAAGATCTATTACTATTTCCTCAGCTTGCTAAACCAGTGATCTCAACAGATTTGTAAACGATAAACAGTACTGTGCTGGAGCAGCAGTTTTATGAATACACAGGAGAAACAGGTGCAAGGGATGTAAGTGGAAAGAAAGATGCTGAGATGATATTATGTGAAACTATAGTATTGTATTCCATGATGCACTTTAGCTTAATTCCTTGCTGAAGGATAAATCAGATTTCTGCTTTATCTTTATGGATCTTCAAGACAACTTTCAAGTCCATCACACTATTTCCTAGTAAATTAAACACAATACAGAAAACATCAATAGCATCTCAGATATTTTGGAGAACTTAAAAAGAAATGTGGTGTGTGAAAGCCTTGGGATTTCTCACACAGACTGCTTCTGTTTGTTGCTACTGTGTTTTTTTTTTCCTTAAAAACAAACAAAAAAATTTAATCATGGTATTTAACACACAGATACCCCTCTAGTCATCATTCAGAACGGTGTCTCAGTATTCATAGCATAACCATAGCACGTAATCTGTATGACCCAGACTCTTCACCGTTGAACAGTACATTCTCAGTGAAGATGAGCATTGTCTGTTTGCTTCTAATCACTACAGAATATAGTTTTAAATTGATATGTAATCTCAGCTAGAAAAAGTAATCCAGGTGTTGGAATAGTACCTAAGCAATTTCTTTAGTATCTAGTGGGAAGGAAAGATGTAGCCTACAGCACAGGCATCTGGATCAATGAACACAGTGTGATCTTTACAAAAGAAATGCACTTTTTTATCCTATTTTCACAATTCTGTATCACTTTGCTGGAAGTAAATAAGATCAGCTCTACTTCACACTAGCTGTAAAAAAAACCCCAAATTTATCTTCAAATCAGTCAGACAACAGTTGTCATTAATTTAGTACAGTATGGACACTGTAGAGCTTAGAACTGATTTAAATCCACGTGTAAGTCTGTAAATCCATGGTGGTGGATTAAATAGTCTACGGAGGGGTTTCCTTTGTAGGTAAAGCTAAAAGGATATTAACCTGTATTAGGAGTTGAATAGCTACTCAACTCTGTCTTTCATTTTAGACCAACTCTTAGAGGGACACCTAGAAAAATCTGCCATATGAAGTGCCTTTCAGGTGACTGCCGCAGCTCCTTCTAGCTCATCACTGCCACTTATATACTTTTCAGGGTCTCTGATTCTTCATATACTTTTGCAGCGTCTGCCTCTGTACTAGTCAATTTAAAGTGATAGGGAATATTCGCATTGAGACTGCCACTGGAACTGATCATTTATGTGGTTAAAATGTTAAAATAGTTTCTCACATAGAAATGTCATGTACCAGTTAACATTTTCCTCCAAAAATTCTAAACTTGGTCCAAGATTTGGCACACCCATGACCTATTTCCAACTGCCAATTTGCAAATATTCACTCTAACTGGGATGAGATAGAGAATTTACAATCTTGGCCATAGGTAATTCCATACTAGTTGAACCAAGCACATGATTAACTCATTTTACTGAAAGTGTAGATGTAACCAATGTTCTGAATAAAATGCCTAACATCTCTGCACTGCTGTTTCTTTTGAGTGGACTGAAATACAACATCCGGAAGTATGTAAGTAGCACAGAGGATTTGGTGTATGGAGATACTATCTTTGCATTATTATTCAACACTATGTTATGTCCAAGGAGAATCACATTACCTTGATCAAAAAATTGAGTGACTAAGGGAAATGACCTGTGGCTGACATGGCTATGCAAACAAGAATTGACTGTGATGAACCTTGGTATAGGCTATGGATCAACAAGTGATAATCTGTCAACACCCAAGGTTCTGGTGGCAAGCCCTGTCCAGAGACTTATACAGAAACTCTTGGGAGCAAGCGTCCTGTTGCTGTAGGCTGAGCTGTACCAGCTTACTAGTTTGGTGATTGGAGAATGTCTCTGCTAATCATACCAGAATGTGTGTATCCATGTGCATAAGTGCAAGATTTTCCTGTCCCAGCCTATAGTTCTTTTAGTCTTCCTTATAAACTGAATTTAGCCGTGTCACATGGTCTGGTGTTTCTTTTCTGTCCTCGACATAGCAGGGCAAGATAATTCAGAATGAGGTATCATATTGCATTTCTGTAATTTTTTTTGGTGCCAAACTCCATAATATTCTCCAAGTGTAACTCTAACCTTTATGTCTTTGGTAAGTAACTATTTCACATTAATAATTTAAAAATTATGTTATATTTTACTGAAACATTAGGCCTAACTTCCTGCCCTAAGCTGTTAAATTTTGGTACATATTTAAAACTTGTTATTTATGTAGCTGCATTTTCCAAGTGGGTAACATAATTTTCATTATAAACGAAAAAAAGTCCATTATAAAAATGGAGATATTAGCATACAATAAAAATGTTTCAAGATATTCAGATTTTAATAAACAAAAGATTCTTTCCTCAACTGTCTCCCTGGCGCTGCAAAGATTGAATAGTCTGCTAAAAAGATTAGTCAATATTTCTGGGGTAAAATTCTGCCTCAAGTTAATGAAAACTGTATTATATCTCTGAGTAGTGGAAATAGATCCATCCCTGTTGCTCAGAAAGTGGGCTTTCATCTGTATGTCAGTGTTTCTCATTGTGGTTAAAATAACAATACTTAAAACTTTTATTACAAACTTTATTACTTTGGGACATATACAAGCAGCAGATTTGTGATGAGACATAAGACAGCTTTTCAGAAAGTCTGTTTTTATTACTCAACTGGAATATGAAGTTTTATGGGTTGGAATTGCAAAACAAAAGATTTCATGTCCATATTGGCAGTATTGTGTTCTGATGAGTATGAGACTCCATCTCTGTCTCATTCCTAAGCAGCAGAGTTTTTATCACTAACACCCTATTGAGACAATTCTTTGTTCTAATTTCTGCTCATGCTGTTTTCATATGCTTCCTCAGCCAGGTTTTCATTAAAACTTCATTTACAGTAATTCATTTTTCATTGTACCATTAAAGCAACTCCAATCTAATGCTCAGATTTTTGTAGTTCTTTTGTAGTTCTTTTTGTACCATACAGACATGCTCATCTGAATAATGCTGACCTGTTATTTCCTTTTTTTAGGCATGGAATTATCTTATAAGCCATAAAAATAATAATAAAATAAATACTTTTTTAAATATAGAAAAATTAGACCTACTTAAATTTTAATGAAAATCATAAAGAGGTCCTTAATATTCTGCACGTTACCTATAGCTCACTGATTTTTTCATCGTATTATATGCACAGTATGCTCAAGCAGCAACAGAAATTCCTATTTACTGAATCTGCCATTTTATGTGGAAAGTAGGACATTATAAGATCTCTGAGGATTTCAAATCTAGGTTTGTGCTTCAACATCTCCAAATTTCAGGTGGACAGGGAACTCATGAAAACATCCTTCTTTCTCAATGACATAATAATTTTCTTCCCTAAACTACCTTCACCTCCTGTGTTTGTTCCTACTGATAGGATGCCTAAGTGCATCTCTCATTAGGACCTTTAATGTGAAAAGATAAAGTGACTAGAATCTCTGGATGTACTGCTGTATGAATCAGAAGTTAAATTGTACGATAAAACACTGTAGGAATGACTTCACTACAAGGGATTCTCTTTAGTGTCTTTCGGGGATCATCTTGTAGTATGACATTTGCAGAGCTTTAAAACCCCTAAAAATACTATAATTATAATGGATTCACAAGGGTATCAAAGCTAGACTCCTCTTTCTCCTTTAATGTTTAATCCTTCCCCTTGGTAATAAAGATTATTTTTATTTCCTAAGAAATTACATTTCAGTAATAATGTAATTTTACAAGTACCTTTCACCTAATTACAGTCAGGTTAGGCAATTATTAACTAATGAGTTACTGTGTATACCTAACCAAGGTGTATATGATTTCTTTCTGTCACTCTAGTTTGCTAACTGTCTTCTAAGCAATTTATAATGTCAATAGGAGATACCAGAATATGATGTTACATGTATATTATTTGTGAACGCTTTTCACAGTTACAGAACAGTTGAGGTTGGACAGGAACCTCTGCAGGTCATCTGATCTGAACCCACCTGCTCAAGCAGGGCCACGTAGACCCCATTGCCCAGGACCATGTCCAGATGGTTTGGGTTTTTTTGTTGTTTGACTTCACAACCTCTCTGGGAAAGCTATGCCAGTGCTCAGTCACGCTCATAGTGAAAAGTGTTTCCTGGTCTTCAGGCAGAACACTCTGTGTTTCCATTTGTTCTCATTGTCTCTTGTCCTGTCACTGGGCAGCACTGAAAAATAACAAGAAAAAAACCATCTTCATCTTCTTTGCACTCTGCCTTCAGGTATTTGCATACCTGGAAAAGATCCCCTCGAACCTTCTGTTCTCCAGGCTGAACAGTCCCAGCTTTCTCAGCTTTTCCTCATAGGAGAGATGCTCCTTTCATCATCTTTGTGACCCTTCATTGGACTACCTCCAGTATGTCCATATCTCTCTGTGGAGCCCAGAACTGGACATAGCACTCCAGCTGTAGCCTCACCAGCACTAAACAAAGGGGATGGGTCACCTCTGTCAATACTTTGCCTGATGCAGCTGAAGATACCATTAGCCTTCTTTGCAGCAAGGGCACATTGCTAGCTCATGTTCAACCTGATGTCACCTAGGATCCTCAAGTCCTTTTCTGTCAAGTTACTTTCCAGCTGGATGGCCTTCAGCATATATTGATGTATGGAATTGTTCTTCCTCAGGTGCAAGTCTTTGCATGTCTGCTTGTTGAACTTCATGAGGTTCCTATCAGCCTGTTTCTCCACCCTGTGCATGTCCCTCTGGATGGCAGCACAACTATCTGATGTATCAGACACTCCTCTCAGTTTGGTCTGAAATTTTTCTGAGGGTACTCTCTGCCTCATCATCCAGATGATTAATGGAGAGGTTAAACAGGACTAGACTCAGTATTAACCTATGGATTAATAATAACCCACTGCTAGTCACTGGCCTCCAAGCAGATATTGTGCTGCTGCTGCTGACCATCTGTGCCCAACCATTCAGCTTATTTTAAATCCACCTCACACTTCTCATTATTTGTCTACTGGTTTCATCTTTATAATGAATTTATAGTATAGACAGGTTCTTTTCATTAAAAAAAAAACAAACCAACCCAAACAGTTTTTGCCAATTCAGCTGCATAGACTGACATTTTAACTTTTTCATAGTGTGTGAATTGAACTGTGCACTTTGATATTCCAGCAAAGCGTGGTTGCTGAGGCTTTAAATACATCACTGCTAGTATTAGCTTGCTTATAGGCCATCCTGGTTCATAACTTCCTGATTTAGACTAATACATGCTGATGCATGTACTATTTTCATTATTTTAATATTTATTATTTTAATATTTATTATTCTAATGCATTGTTTTATCTTCTAATTATTCACATTCATACAAAAGAAAAAGACTTGAAAGCTTACTTCTTGATATCTGCTAAGAAAATAATTAATCACTTCATCTCAATGCATGAAGAGCAACATTTTGGTCTACACCTGATATCTCAAATCCCCATAGAAGGAGCAGTTGTAAAGTAGGTCTGTAGATATACATACAGTCCGTATATTCCAAGTGTTTTCATAGTTACAGAATGCTGACATTCAAGTGAATGCTCTATTTTGGGAAGGAAAAAGCTTACACAGAAATTTGTCCTGAAAGACTGAGGGTGAATCAGAAAGATTACTCACATGTGTGAGTTTCTTTGTTTTAAACTAAGATATGTAAAACATAGGAAGCAGTTTTATTGTAGACTAAATGGCCTCTTAATAAGTTATTGAAGCAATCTCAAATAAATATTCAGTAATGCTACCATCTTGGCTAAATGTAACATATAAGCACTTATACTTAACATCGGTTTTGTTTCGGGGTTGACAGCTTTATGTATGAGTCCACTGAGGCTATGCCTCTTCTGTGGAATAAGAAAACAGGGCCAGGAGCTTCTTGTGGGAGCAACAACGTGTGTAGCCCAGCAAACAGAAAAACTTTGAGGAAACTGATGGTTTTAGTTCTGAAGAATCCCCAACTACAAGAGATTCAGATTCCCCAAAAGTTGCAATCCTTCGTGCCTTAGGACTACCCAGAGCACTGTATATACAGACAAGGATGCAGGACATTCATTTGCATTATTCTGTAGCTATAAATACAGCCAAGCAAGAAAGTAATCTTAATTTGAGAATTTATGTTCAATAACTTACTTTCATATGAAGGCATGAATACAATCAAAACCATGTACATGTTCACAGACACACTGGAGGGTGAACTGAAAACAGAAATTAGTTCAAAATTACCAGGAAAAAGAAATAACTTCACAATCCAAATAGCGACTTATTTGCATAGTCTTCACTGTGAAATCAGTGATTAATATCAAAGCATAGATTTATAACAGAAGAACATGATGCTTGCTTTACATAACAACCAGAAAACTACATTCCTGTCATATCAAAATACTGTCTTTAGTCTCCCCAAATTGAAAAGGATGTGATTTCCGGCAGTGTAGATCTTGTGTCTGCTTATCAGTAGATGTTTGATAGGTTTTCACAAATATCACTCCTCTTCCATCGTAGTAGGAAACTTATTATTTTACTTTTAAGAGAACTATTAATTTCTGCATTTTCCTAAAGAATATAAATTTTAGAATGAAATACACTGTATCTGAGTTTTAGTAAATGAAAAAGATCTGTAAATATTTTGAACAAATTTTAATCACATGTACATCAAGGAGACAGACAGAGAATACATAATAGAAAGCCGTAAAGCTAAGACTCCTTACTTTTTTAACCCTCATGAAAAAAAATAAATACTCAAGCACAGGGCAATCAATGTATATGTAAATTCTGTTACTAAAATATTCAGTTTAATCAGTAAAGTAGGCACTAACTCAATGGCTTGAGTGTGCAGCTGAATCTGTGATAAATATCAAGGCATGAAGCATGAGTCATAAAGAAAGAAAATGCAGTGTATCAAAATATTTCTGACTACTATATATTAGCTTAAGCCAATTATGTAAACAGCAATATGACCTGAAAAGTGAACAGTCATTTGAATGAGTTTGAGTTGGCAAGGAAAATACAGTTTGATCACATTTAGAAACTTAACGTCTAGGGTGGTTATGAGTTGCCGTCCTTCAAAATGACATTGACTAAAGCCTATATTTTGAGATTCTTCCCCACTGGAGAAAATTAATCATGGGACTCAGGCTTCTTGCTATATATTCAGAGGTCTCTGCTAACTGGTTATTTAAGTTCTTCTGTCTCATCATCTATTCCTTTCACTTGTTCCTCTGCATCCCTACTCCTCCATCAATTCAGTAGCTTTCTTATCAGTGACATAAATTTCTTTAAGTGGTCCTGTAGAATTAAAGAGTAAAAGTGCTTGATGTCTCTTTTTTTAATTTATGAAGAGTTTAGTTTCAGGATATTGCAGAACTACTCGGTTTTTTTCCTGATCAGCTGCATGCACACTGCACGGTTTTAAACTTAGGGAAATTTCATAAACTTGTAAAGTGCACGCTTGACAAGTTCTTAGTCTTAACTGAAACCTGTTATGAAATGCAGATGTAGATTTTTCAGTGACAGATTAAATGAAAAGGAGGAACAACAGCCTCGTATTCTTAACCACAGCACCACACTTTATGGTCAACCACATTCCTCTGTTAGGCGAATTCTATCTTAGAAATAAACAAGTCTCTCCAGCAATCACTTAAGGGTAACTGCTGCAGTACTTAGCTGATATTAGCGAATCCTTCTCTGTGCTGGAGTTTAAACATTGTGCAGTACAAAAACAGCAGCACACCTTCCAGTTATCTCAGAGTGGAGGCAGAGTAAGTTTTTATTACCTGCAGGATATTACTTAGACATTGCAGTGTGCATTCATACACAGAAAGACTGGGAAAGGGGCTGAGTTGGGCAACACGCTTATGTTAAAGGCTTTTGGAAACTGTGTCTCTAAACAGACCAGATAACTGTCATGCATCTTATTTCCAAAGTGGTTAAAGGCTAAAATCTGAATTATTAGGCATTTGTTCACTCTTAAATGTCCAGACAATTTACACTGGCTAACAGAGAGAAACCATGGCACACCAAAGAATCAGACTAAGATTATCCGATCAGCAAGTTGTAGACTAAGCCACTAGAACACTGTCTTTTCACTGGCTTAAAAATGAATGAAGACCATTTAGAATCATTAGGGTTGGAAGGGACCTCCAAAGGTCATCCAGTTCAACACCCCCTGCAAGGAGCAGGGACATCTTCCAAAAGATCAGGTTGCTCAGAGCCTCATCCAACCTGGCCTTGAACATTTCCAGGGATGGGGCATCCACCACCTCTCTGAGCAACATGTTCCAATGTTCTATCACCCTCATCGTAATTTTTTTTCCTCTACTATCTAATCTGAAACTACCTCTCTCTATTTAAAAACCATTACCCCTTGTCCTGTCACAACAGGCCCTACTGAAGAGTTTTTCCATCATTTCTGATTATACTACTGGTTGCTCTTAAAGAAAAGAGGCAGAAGAAATGAACGCAATTGTAATAATCACTTAGTTTGGGAGCAGAACTTTCTTGTACTACAAATAAAAGTCTTTCATTTGTTTGATCAAAATGCATGCAACTACTTTCTTTTCCCACAAGCAAAACAGTCATAATAAGATGTGTAATATGTTTTAATCTCATGTATCATATCAGAAAACCAACAGAAAGAAAATGTGAAAGGCTAGTCATTCCAGGCATGCATAGCCCATTAATTAGGTCTGCAATAGTTGCTTATGTTATTCATGAAAGCCTTATTAACTTGTACAATACTGTGCTTTTCAGAGGTCATTTCTGTCCAGTATATGCTAGTGTCCCAAAGTTGTCTAAATTCATCAAGAGCTACTTAAAGACAAGAGCCACCAAAATATCATTATGATTAACCCTATCTTCTTTCAAGTATGTAAGTTTAGGCACCTAGAAGCTACTACAGAGCAAAGTACTAAGAATTCAAAATCTGCTTTAAACTTCAGGGAATGTTCTTGGTGAACTGGGACCTGCTAAAAGTAATTTTAGAAGTAATTCAGAATTAACATAAAGGTTCGTATAGTGTTAAAGCATAAGGAAAGAAATGTTGAGCCAGGGGAAAAAAAATAAAGGAAACATAAATCGGTTCAGACAAACAAACCTCTTTCATTATGACTCACTGAGCAGCTGATTTTACTGCTATCATTCAAAGATATTTTGATATGACAATTAGAATTATGAAAGATGGTAACTCCTGATTTCAAATCATTGTTTGTTGTACTATTTTATCCAGAAATATTACATGTGCTGGAGCTCTAAGAAATACAGAGTAGTGCTAGAAAAGTGATGTTACTTTTGACTTATGGTCTTAATTATTATGAGGGGTGGTCATGTTAGATTTAATACTGTTATTAGCTCCTATAGTCCTTATGAAATGTTATTTTAGCCTCTAATTTCAAATCTCTTAGAAGTCTTTTTCATGCTTCTAGTCTGGCTTTTGAGCCAAGGGTGACCTTTAGCACTAGTAGCCTTTCTCTTCCTAATATTTACTTTAAATCAGTGGAAGAGGTCAGCTCTGTGCCAGCACAGTGGCAAGGATATTATGTTTGATTAAACTTTTTTTTTAACCATCAGAAGCAGAAGCTAGAAAAACAAAAGAGCTCAAGAATGAGTTTATTAGTCTCTATGGATTTTTAATCAGTTTTTCCACGGAAGTCATAACCAATTTAGTCCTTGTCAGCTGAATGTTGTCTAAGCCATACCCACCTTTGCATTGCTATTATTTGAGAAAAATACTCCTACTGTTTTGGAACTCATCATAATTAACTGTTATAGTGATAAAGGCTTGTAAATTATAGAGTCAGCATAGACCTTTTTACCTCTTTGAGTGACAAATTCAGTGAGCTCATAATAATTTACATTTATTGCACAATTTCTAGTTTGATTGCTTCCTTCTGTGTGCTTTAAAAGAAATACATAACAAGACTAATAGCTAGTAAAATTCTCAACATCACTGCAACATGACTATATACCACTGATATCAGCAATTAGCTAAGTATAATCTTCCGGTATGACAACAAATTCAGAAAAACAAAGCATTGCTTGTGACTGAAAACCATAATGAAATCTCATCAAATTGTTTACATGGAGAATAGAAGGCTCAGTGAAGAATCTTAAAATTTCAGAACTACTACATAATCTCAATACTGACAAAGTTATTCAGAAGAAAATTAGAATAACAAGTTTCATCTCTCCTCTGAGTTTTTGGAAACTGAGAATAAAAAAAAAAATCTATATAAAATTGTGATACTTGGTAGCTATGTAAGAGAATTGAACAGAGAAGTAAAATAAACCCACAATTTTCATAGCGATTACAAATACCACATAAAATTACATTTATCCAATATTTAGTGGAGGAACCCTTTCTCAGTGATCACAAACAACTACTGTTTAACATCATATAAAACTAGCTGCTTATAGAAAGGACAGGGAGAAAATAATTTCTGTAGCTCTTTTTTTTTATTGTGACGAACATACATATTTATTGTGATGAACGTCATAATTCTTACCTATGCTTTTGTTTTTATTTGGTCTAATGACAAACAAAAATGGAGGACTGATTTTCTTCAGTGGCAGTGTAATTTTTCTGGATGCCAGAACAGATCTCTTCCTAGTAATGTATCTCAGCCACAACACCACTTCATTTCTCATTTGCCCTGATCATGTCCATAAAACAGAGACACAGGAAAAAGATTTTTTTTTTTTAATTGAGTTTTAATCCTTTAAAAATGAATCAGACCTTTTTGATTGACACTATCTGCTTCTGCAAGATAAAAGCTTTCTGTTTTGTCTCATCTGACAATAAAAGCAGCAATGAAAACTCACTTTTCTCTTAAGAAAATTGCCTGGAAAATTTCACAATATTATTTTGTGAAAAACCATCATCTCCTGATCAGCATCAATAAGAAGAAGTGGTATTTATTTTTCAGCTCATTAAATCAATTTTAAGGACAGAAAATATAAAATGCAAAAACTATAATTCTTCACAATCAGTCAATTCTTTATTATTCTCTCTCTCAGCAATTTGACGTTTTTTTTTTTCCTTCTTCTTCTGTTGGCAACTACCTAATCACTTGCATTGTTGAGTGCAAGTGAATCTTAGCATCAGGGTCTAAAAAATCTGTATGATGACTATGTCCAAAGAACTGTAACTATGTGAGACAATGAGTTCCAGCACTGGTAGTCAAAATCCATGCATCACAGCCCCAGCACTTCTATGTGATAGAATTTCCTATTTACACAGTGTATTTTCATCTAGGGTTTCCCCGGAAACAGTAGGGTTAATACATTTCCCTCAGATGCACAATTAAGTCTGTGCTCAAAAATAAATTTCTTCTGAATAGCTTGAAATAAGCTTCAGTTGACAAAATAATGTAGGATGCTCTGTACTAGTTACCTTATTTCTCTTCAGAAAAGTGAGATAAGCTGCAAACCACATGAATCATTTTACTACTAGCAGTCAGCCTCTAGGATTTTCCTATTTTTTTTCTTCTCTCTCTTAATATGTCACTGAGTATATATTTACTGTATGAAAGAAGAACCTCCTTCTGGTGGTTGTCACTACACTGGAAGTGAACCTCCCCAGCAGTCATCTCGCAAGGACCACCTGGGAAAGAGGGTGATCAGGAGTAATTATTTGAACTACTTTGGTTAGCCCCTGAGCAGTAAGGTGAAACCTCCTTTACAGCTGTGATATTCATTGCAATGACTTACCTGCCTCATAAGAACAATTCTGCTAGTGTAGTCATTTGTCTCTCAATGTAGCATTGGTTTCCCTTCAGCTTTAACAGAAGAATCATCGGATCAGCCAGTGGCAAGCAGGCGTGCACACCCAGAGGTACCTCAGGGAATTAAGTTCCCAAATTATTTCTACTAAACAGTTTCCAGTGCTCAAACTAGCTGTTTTATAGGCCACTCCTACTTTTCTACACTGCAGCACAGCATGTAGGCAAGTACTTGGAGCTGACTTTTTTTTTAAGCGCTAGACAAACAGGATATGTAACAGTACCAGGTGCTCAGAGCTAGGATCCTAAAGAGGTTGTGAGCACTTATAGCTCCCATTGACTTACTCTGAGGGTGCTTAGCAACTCTCAGGAGTAGCTCAGCAATTTACAGGAGATTGGCACTTTTTAAAAAAAAAAAAATTCCTCCCTTTCCCTTTTCTTTCTTAGAGTGGCATGTTATTAATAAGATATATGTTGTCTTAATTTGATATCTACTAACAGCTTTAAATAATAATGAGCAGAACTATTCTGCAAAGTAAACAAAAGTTAGACTTAGTAAATAACAGAAGAACAACTGTGTGTTAGGATTTAATTATACAAAAAAAACTTATACTTGGAAAAAGACATCTGTAATTTGTGATTCCATTATTTTATAAAGCTACTTTTAATGGATTAAAATAATTTCTGGCAGCTTTTTTCCTTACGCTGCTATAAATCCCAACTAAACCTGAATCTCTATTTTAGGGAAGATAGCTGTTAAGAACACAAACAGAAAGCTCTAAATAGGAATAAGTAAAAGTAATACCATGATCATTCATTTTTTTTAATAGCCAAAGTATTTCATAAGTTGCTTTACATTGCTGTAAAACAAGCTTTTCACATCTTTGCAGCTATTTCATGTGTACTTAAAGGAATATTAATATATTATATCCAGATAGTTTTACAAGGTATTAATGATTAGCATATCTCAGGAATGAATGGAAAAATATGTATTTCATTTTTTTAAATTAAATACAGTAAAGCTTTTGATCAAATATGAGAAACTGTAAATGAGCCATATGTACTTTTCTGAGACATATGCAATGGAGTACTGTAAGAACCAGCCTCAGGAAGAAAAAGAAAAAAAAAAAGTTCTTTAGTATAATTATTCTGCTCTTTGTGAATATATAGGGTTTTTTTTGTTAGCTTCTTAAAGTTAGTGTCAATATTAATAATCCAAGGAAAATGTGCACTGTAGAGAGTTTCTACCACACATGTTGGCATCTTGAAATGCCAAACTAGCATTTCTATTCAAAATATGAAAGAACAGCGTTATCTTCCTGTTAATCACTAGCAGAAAAGTGTGCCATTCCACAGGGAGAGAGGGGAGTATGAATCTAATCCTTCCAGAAATATAATTGGCGTAAAGCCAGAGTATGTTTCTTTTCTATAGATAAGTAATATAGCTCCAAAAAAAAAAAAAAAAAAAAAAAAAAAAGAGGACGTTTATAGCTAGATTGTGTGAACTCAGAAAACTATTTTTCAGAAAGCATAGTTTGTATAAAAAAAAATGCCGTGAAGAAGTATCAGAAAGTTTTGGGAAAAAAAAAAGTGATTATGTGTACAGTAAATACAAATAATGTCTCTAAACATCTATAAATAGACAAAATATCATTCCATGTATTTGTTTGCTTGTTTTCTAGGGTTATAATAGATCATATAATATATGAAATGTATTGTAGTTCTGCTACTTCTATAATGGAAACACCTCAGGGAAATACTGTGCCAGATTCACATATATAGATATGATCCCCCTGTGCCACTGAGCAGTTACAAGTGAACCATAACCTAACTGCAAATCACGGGCAGAAGATTTTCTGTCTTTGGTGAATTCTTTTCTGACATATATGTATAATTCCCAGGTACTACAGTTTTACATCTTCATTGGGAAAAGACATATCTTAAGAGTAAGAAAGTTCACAGTACAATCTCGGTATAATCTTTCTCCACTGATATAAAAACCCTACCAAAGTTGTGAACCACCCATAGAATTGGACAAAGGGATTCAAAATAATTGAGACAGGCTCATATCTTTGGTATATTTTATCCTCTGTGCTGAATCCATCATAGGTAAAGTTGTTGTTCTCTAAGGAATTTTCCTTTATATAATTTCCTTTTTTCTTCTTTTAAAATTAAAAATACCTTTCCAAGTAATTTTAAAAATGTATTGCTATAAAACTACTCTATTTACTATGCTAGTCACAGAGCAAATATCATACATATTCTGTTTTATTTTTGAGCACTAGAATACTTGGGATTTTTTTTTTTAATCTCGGGATTTTCTCTAGGAAGATATCTGTTTTATTTATATTTTAAAAAAGCTAAATAGGATTTGTGTTATGAAAACAAGTATGTTCTGTTTAGTTTTGCATCTTTTCTTATCAGACAATTTACCTTAATGGACTTTGTCAAACATCTTTCTTTACCTTTTCTGCCTCTTTTGAGAGATCTCTCTTTCTCTCTTGTTTCCTTAATGTACATCACAAAACCAAACAAAAGCCTCAAGGTCATGCTTTTTTTTTGAGTATCATAAATTCTAAAAGGTGCAACAAAACTGTTAGTCTCACCTCAGTGCCAGTGGCAGCAAAGCTGTTCTTTAATTAAGTAGAAAATAAGATTTTTCTCCCCTTTACCACCCCCCATACCCCGAAAAAAAAAAAAATTAAAGAATCAAAATTCTGAATAATGCAATTCTCCATGACATGCAATTTCAGTAGGAATGGACAGAGATGTCAGTCACCCATTAGGAAATAATAATGTAGAAAACATGACATTTGTGCTAAACATAAAATCTATAATCGTATAGAATCCAGAATTGCCCATGATTAGATTTGTATATTAGTGGTAAAAGCTTGTAAAAATAAAAAAGTGACATGATTAAAAGTTCAAATACAAGATAGCACAATAGAACAGATTTTCATTTATTGAATTCAAGAAAGATGTAAATAGTCATGACATTTAACATTGCTGAGCAACAAGTTATTAAGGTAGGCCAGGATGAAAGTAATTACATTATTATGTGGTATTGTTTGGTAAAGGAAACAAGGAAATAACTGTGTAGGCTTGAAGTCTATTTACAATGCTTACATGTAACTGTGTGACCACTTAAGGGCAATGAGCAACTTCTAGTGAAAACCTGTGTCATTATTTACAAATTGAAAAACATAACATACAGCACAAAGAAAGACAGCGAACAGTGTAGTCACTCAGTTACTGTCAGAACTAAAACCAGAACCTGAAACACTTCCCATTCAGGGGTGGAGAAAGGAAATACCAAAACCTCACTTGTAATTTTAACTCCATAAAAAAGTGGGCATCACTAGAGCTTTTTAAACTATGTTTGAAATGGTAAATTTTAAGAAACTAGCTAAATTTTAAAGATTAAATTAAATTTTTTTTTTAAAGATTAAATTTTAAAGATCAGCTAAATTTAAAGAAATAGCTTAGGCTGCAGCCACTATAGCTCAGTCGTTAGAGCATGAGACTCTCAATGTCATGGTCGTGGGTTTGAGCCCCACCTGGGGCAACTTGGGCCATGAAGAGAGAGACTGTGTAGTCTGGTGCCCATCAGGGTGGAACTCCGACATCCGGACCCTATAGGCATCCACTGGGATGTGAAACTGATGGACAGCCTTGGCTGCAGTGACCATGACGCGGTGGAGTTCAAGATCCATGGGGCAGTGAGGAAACTACGCAGCAAGCTCTTTGCCCTAGATTTCAGGAAGGCAGACTTCAGTCTCTTCAGGAACCTCATGGGCAAAGTGCCATGGGAGGCAGCCCTGGAGGGAAGAGGGGCCCGTGAAAGTTGGTCCTCCAAGCTCAGCAGAGGTGCATCCCAATGAAGAACAAGTAGGGCAAAAAGGCCAGGAGGCCAGCGTGGATGAGCAAGGAGCTCCTGGACCAACTGAAAGTAAAGAAGGAAGCCTATAGAGGGTGGAAGCGGGGACAGGTAGCCTGAGAGGACTACAAAGAAGCTGTGTAAGTGGCCAGGGATCGGGTGAGGAAGGCTAAAGCCCTGACGGAATTGAATCTGGCCAGGGATATAAAAAGTAACAAGAAAAGCTTCTACAGGTATGTAGGGGACAAAAGAAAATCCAAGGAGAATGAAGGCCCCCTCCGGAAGGAAACAGGTGTCGTGGTTACCCGGGATGTGGAGAAGGCTGAGGTACTCAATGACTTTTTTGTCTTCACTGATAAGGGCTCTTGTCTCACCACCCAAGCTGTGGAAGGCACAGGCAGGGACTGCATGGATGAAGAACCGCCCACGGTGCTCGAAGAGCAGGTTCGGGATCATCTAAGGAACTTGAAGGAGCACAAGTCCATGGGGCCTGATGAGATCCATCCGCGTGTCCTGAGGGAACTGGCGGAGGAAGTTGCCAAACCACTGGCCATCATATTTGAGAAATCGTGGCGGTCTGGTGAGGTGCCCAATGACTGGAAGAGAGGGAACTTAACCCCCATTTTTAAAAAGGGGAATAAGGAAGACCCGGGCAACTACAGGCTGGTCAGTCTCACCTCTGTGCCTGGCAAGGTCATGGAGCAGATTCTCCTGGAAACCATGCTAAGGCACATGGAGAGCAAGGAGGTGGTTGGTGACAGCCAACATGGCTTCACCAAGGGCAGATCGTGCCTGACCAATTTGGTGGCCTTCTATGACGGGGTGACAGCATCAGTGGACAA